>CALYLW010001882.1:15000-81034 GCA_944989445.1 Ampullaceana balthica
GAGCTCCCATCATTCTATGCCTCACGAGCTCCCATCATTCTATGCCTTCACGAGCTCCCATCATTCTATGCCTACACGAGCTCCCATCATTCTATGCCTACACGAGCTCCCATCATTCTATGCCTACACGAGCTCCCATCATTCTATGCCTACACGAGCTCCCATCATTATATGCCTACACGAGCTCCCATCATTATATGCCTACACGAGCTCCCATCATTATATGCCTTCACGAGCTCCCATCATTCTATGCCTACACGAGCTCCCATCATTATATGCTTTCACGAGCTCCCATCATTATGCTCACGAGCTCCCATCATATGCTTTCACGAGCTCCCATCATTCAATGCCTTCACGAGCTCCCATCATTCTATGCCTACATGAGCTCCCATCATTCTATGCTTTCACGAGCTCCCATCATTCTATGCCTACATGAGCTCCCATCATTCTATGCTTTCACGAGCTCCCATCATTCTATGCCTACACGAGCTCCCATCATTCTATGCTTTCACGAGCGCCCATAATTCTATGCCTAAACGAGCTCCCATCATTCTATGCCTACACGAGCTCCCATCATTCTATGCCTACACGAGCTCCCATCATTCTATGCCTTCATGAGCTCCCATCATTCTATGCTTTCAAGATGCGCCCATCATTCTATGTCCACATCATCGCCTTTCTGTATGGGCCTACAACCGAGCTTCTACCATCAATATACCTACACCCAAATCACTTCATTCATCGCCGGATCTCAAGACAAATAGTTCGGATACAGTGTTTCACATCAGTGTATAACGGGCGTGGGGGGGTGGGGGGTGGGGGAAGAATCTGTCATGCGAAAAATTTTTGCGCACCCCATGAAGGAAAAACACACAAGATAGCGTTGTTGATTCGAAATTATTATTATTAGTATTATTATTTATTAACTTCACCGCCGTCTCTGTCTTGGTCGGGCACGCGGAAAAACAAATGTCGAAAATGACCCACTTCCCGTGAAGCCATCGAGCTGAAATTTGGCACACGGACCCGTGTCACCTAACAATGCATCGTATCAAAATTTCAGATCGATCGAACGTACCGTAATAAAATAATGCATTTTTAGTTTATCCATATAAATCTATACGTAGCGGTCGCTATTGTTTACATTTTACAGGTCACTTGACTTCACGCCAGCCATCGGTGAACACATCTCGTGTTTTAACCAGGTAAACCATCTGGAGTTGAGTTAATGAGTTGACGCCACCCGTCCATGTCCACACCCCCTCCCCCTTCCCCCAGTTTTAAAGCCAGGGGAGATAATTTCGGTTTCAGTCTGTAAATGTTTGTCGCGTTTGCACATAGTCAATACTTTTAGTTATGTCTCATATATAAGGGATTTATAGTCAAAAACTTTGTTCTTACGGGTTTGTTTTATTTTTTAGGTACGGTTAACTTTGAACATCTTTACATACGTCTTAAGCTAAAATCTTACCAAATTATTTAACTTTAATATCATGATTAAGAGATATTCTGTGTTATTTAAATAATAATTTCCTTGTATTAATAACAAGAGTTCCGATACGATTGTATTTATTTATTTATTTTTATTTACTTAATGATTTGATGTAATAACACCCGACCACTTTCAAGCAGAAAATAAAAACGCCACGTTTAATGACGACAGATTTACAAGATTTGCCAGCTAGGCACATTTATGTTGATAAACAAATGGAAACATTTTTTTTCCTAATTATTTTGTTCTCCAGCTATACTCGTTTTCCTGCAAGACATACTTCTTTTTTTCTCTTTCAAAGCCAATCGGTCGTCTGCGAATGTACAGAACATATATTTGTTGTGACCTGCAAACATTCTTTCTTTCTTTTTTTAAGTCTTAACTTTCACTATTATATTTGGCTTAAGAGAATAGGGTTAGGTACATTGTATGTCACTTTATCACTGATCGAATAATACCTTTTATGAAAGCCTGACAATCGAATAATTTCTATTCATAATAACAGCTCTGCGTTCGATTTCGGCTTCAGTGCGAGAGCGAAAATAGACACACAAGAATTGTTAAAGAAAAACTGTGTTGAGGGGCCGGGGGGGGGGTGACCACAGTAATATCGACTTTTTAAGTAACTTCAACTTTTCAGCTGATAAATCCGTGGCTGCTTCAGCTCTAAAAATAGTAACATTGAATTGACTGTGAGCGATATCTCAGGCGCTGAAACTCATGTCGAGATAATTCTGCGTTAATCCTAAACACAATGTGTGTAACTTATTTAACTGCAACATTAATTCCTCGGTGTGTGAATTCTCCATAGGCGGCAACATTGTCAGCATTCTTTAGTCTTCTTTATTTATTTTGCACTTTTTACACTTTTAACACATAATTTAGACAGTTTAAGTTACTGCCAGGTCCTTGAAACAAGTATATCTTTCTATTTAAAAATAAAGATAACAATTTGTTTGATCAAATATGCACCCCCCCCCCACCTCAAAAAAATCAATATTGCCTGGAAAAAGTGTGACATGTCACCCATAAATTTGTGATTGTTGATAATCATGGGGGGGGGGATAGATTGATATGTTCCTCCTTGTTCCTTGGGGGAAAAAAGGCATTGTCCCGTATGATTATCTGACGCATGATCCCTGCTCGTTCCTTGAGAGAAGTTGCTGGGGCAGAAATGGACGAACAGTTATGATAGATTGAAAGATTGGTCTCAGATTCATTAAAAAGTTGATTAGTGTCCAAGCTTGCCGAGTTGTCTCACTGTGAGTCCATTCGCTTGGTAAGTTATGTGAAAACTCTCATTCCACCCCCTCCTCCCTGCACAATGGAAACGTGTCTGCTCTAATAGACTAATGACTGTGTTTAATCGGTGTGTTTATTGCCCGGGTAAATACTTGGATAGCCAATCAGCAGTGTATGATGACGATAAATTGTTTTGATAGAGACCAGCAGGCCGTGTTATTGTTGATACTGGAATCCCAGATATGTACGCTTGGAAAGCTGCGCATTTAGTGGGTCCCGAAACAAAAAGCTTCACTGAAAAAAAGTTTTCCGTATTTTCTCTTACAAATGCTGTACTTTTCTTATAAGTTCATTTTTCCGTATAAAGTCTGTATTTTTTAAAAATTTAATATTTAGTTTTATTAAATGTATGAATATTGTTTCTTTATTGGGGAAAAAAAGTTTTAAAAAAATGATAAAATTTTAAGTTAAGCAAAGAATGATAGTAAAATCCAAGATTAAATTAAAGCTACTTGGTTAATCTTGGGAATACATTCACTCACTAAAGTTGACGCCAATAACCGCGATAAATTGAGCGTGGAGACCATGTCATGTGGCAATCTGTACGGGAGAATAAAAGAAATGCAAACCGTTAACACCCCACAATGCCTGCCAGCCAAACACAGGATGAGTCGGCAAGTAGAAAAAAAGGGGTGTTTAAAGTGTGTCCGCCGTATTTGTAGACCATCCTCAGACGATATCTCCCTTAGATTTCGATCGACATAGCTTAGGGGCCGTCCAATAAGGTACGTCACGCTCCAGAAGGGTGTAAGAAAGTGTGACAGTTTGTGACAGGGGGAGGGGGGTCCGGTCATGTGTGACGTCATGGTGTTTTCTATTAAATTTTAATTATTTTGTTAATAAAAATTAACAAATTTGTTTGAAAGTGTGACGTACTTTAGGGGGGGGGTCATGAGATTTGTGACTGTTTGTGATGGGGGGGAGGGGGGTTAAAATGGTTAAAAAAATAGCGTGACGTACCCCTTAACTAAATATAGTTGGAATTGTGTGCAGTCCAGGAGAGATACAATTTAAGCCACTCTCTCACCCTTTACACAAAAGCTGCTGCTGGCCAAAAATATGCGCATAAATAGAAGAGAAAATGTGAATCCACCTATAGAGAAAGGTCGATGATCTTCACAGTCCACCTCTGTAAATTCAAATTGTTTCTTTTAAAAACATTTTTTGTTCTTTTCTTTAAAACTAAGACGTGGTATAGCAGCGGTTCTCAACCTTTCTTGTGTCGCGACCCCTTTAATAAATTACTCGTGCTGTGGCGACCCCCGCCGTCAATTTGTTTGGTATCTACCTCATAGCTGTAATTTTTCTACTGTTATAATATATTTAATTATATCTCATATGCAGAATGACATTGTATTCTCATTTTTAAAAATTTTACGTAATTAAAGCACAGACACCGTTCTCGTAGTAACGTAGTTAGTAATAAAAACACAATATGTAACAATGATTACAATTACATACATGTCATAAATTACATGCAAGGTATTCGTATTTATTTCTAATTACAAATACGTAAGAAAGCCAAAGTCAATAAATGTGAAGGTTGAGGTTGCTTCTTTCTCACAAGATCAGAAATTCTCGGGACAGTCTTTGCGAGAGCACAACGAAGATCATCTTCCCCAACAAGTCTACTTCTGTATTTAGACTTGATAACCAGCAAGCTGGAAAACCCTGTTTCGCAAGGATAAGTTGTTGGAAATGGAAGAAGAAGGCGCAAATCAGTTTCGGACATAACAGGATATTGCTGCAAACACTTGATCCAGTATTTTGTAACTGACATTGAAGAGAAATCATTTCGCGCTGCATCACTGTTAATGAGTTCGATGAACTCCTCTTGTGCTGTCTCAGGAATATCGTCAACTATGACTGTGAATGGACTTCTGGCAAGTGCAAACGGAGTGTTAGGTAGATTTGGAAAGTACGATGAAATTTCGTGCGCCAGCATATGCAAGCGTTCTTTCACAGACATTATCATTTTACTTCTCTTGTCCGGTTTAATGTCATTTTCCTCAAAGAAAGCAGATAAGGTGGGCAACATGTACATTTTATTGTCATCCAATTTTTGTTTGCCAAAGCTGAAGTTTCATTTCGAATGATCGGATCTTTTCAGACAAATCTAGGCATGTTGCATTTGGTCCTTGCAGTGATCAATTTAACTCATTCAAAATGGCAAATATATCTACCAGGTAAGCAATTTTCTGAAGCTCATTTTTGTCGCTGAAAAGTGCTTCGAACTGTGGTTTAGACTTCTGATTAAAGAACATTTTGTAGTTCGTCACGCAGATAAAAACACGTTTCAAAACTTTCCCTCTCGACAACCATCTCACTTCAGTGTGAAATAGCAGAACATCATTGGACGCATCCATCTCATTACAAAGTTTCGAAAACAGACGACTGTTCAGCGCACTCGCTTTTACAAAATTGACGGAACTTACGACGATTTTCATTACTTCCTGAAACTCTTGTGGCAACGTCTTCGTTGCTAGCACTTGTCGATGAAACATACAGTGAGTTCCAATGACTTTTGGTGATTCATTTAGTACCAAACGTTGAATTCCAGACCGACATCCTAGCATAGCTGGAGCACCATTAGTACAAACACCACAAACCTTTTCCCAAGAGATCTTATGATATTTCAGATATGAACCAACTGTATCAAATACATCCCGTGCAGTTGTCGTTTCAAGAGGTTTGCAAAAAAGAAACTCATCTTTAAAGTCGTCTTCATTTATATATCTCGCGTAAACCAGTAGTTGTCAACAGTTTGCAACGTCCGTGAATTCGTCAAGCTGGGTGCTAAATATTGGAAGTGAAGCAGATTTTATTTCCTGGAATACCTGATCAATAATATCAGCAGACATATCATCTATTCTTCTCCGGACAGTGTCATTAGATAAGGAAATTGCACTCAATTTCTGAACAAATTCGGGTCCGATCATAACTCGAACAATATCTTTGGCCGCTGGCAACAATAAGTCTTCGGCAATGGTGTGAGGTTTCATAGCTCTTGCGATTCTGAGCGCCACCAAATATGAAGCTTCAACGGCTGCTACATTTTGTTGGTGGTACTTGCCGCCAGTGTCAAGTCTGGCTTTCCTGACGCCATCCTTCCCCGCAAAACTTGGATGTTTGCTATCAAAATGACGTTTCAGTTTGTTTGGCTTCATAGATTCGGCTGAAAGAACTTCATTACAAATAACGCATTGCGGTTTCTCAATTCCTGCTGTAACTATTGAAGTAAAACCATATTGTAACAAATCGTCACTATATTTTCTTTTCTTAATCATAATGTTCTTCTCTGCATGTTCCATTTCCATCGGTTGGTTTAAAAACTTTAAATTTAAAATGAAAAATTTATAACGATAGCTTTCAATACCACGCACAATGAAATATTGACCTACAGCCCTACACTACAGTGTGTGGAACCAGAAGCAGCAGCAGTTCAGCTTCTACTCTACGTCACTTAGCCAGCCCTGCTGAGCTCAGACCTCTGAGCATCCAGACGCGCCCTACTCTCTGTTGATATAATTACCGGTTGTTGAGGGGTTCATAAAATAATGTTGAAATAAACATTATAAAAAGCTAAAAATAATTAAGTTACAACAACTAAACTTACTAAATAGTTACTGAATAGACTATAGACTAGTATAGAGTAATAGACAAAATATGTACATGGCAAGGTTTACACATTTTTACACATTTAAACACACAAAAAACATATTTTTCCAATGGTCTTTGGCGACCCCTGCCAAATCATCATTCGACCCCCGCGGGGGTCGCGACCCACAGGTTGAGAACCGCTGTTGTATAGGATTCCATCCCCGCTGGCAATTATGAGTACTACATCATCAAGTCAAACTTCTCAATTTCTCAATTATATATTGAAGGAATACTTTCTTTGGTGCAGCTGGAGGTAGGGGGGAAGTACCACCCTCTCTCTTTATTTCGCCTCCATGACTTTGTGTTTTTACTTCTATGTCGAAGTCGAAATTGAACTTCTATGAAAAAAATAATACGTTTAAAAAAAATATTTTAAAAAAAGCTGATTCTCAGGTATTACTCACCCACGACATGTTTTGATTAAATGTGAAAGCGAGGCGGAATCAGACGGTAACTGAAGACGTGGCAATTATTGTCTTTGAATTTCATCAATAAATATCCTCGAGAAGGGAGCGATGGATGGAGATAGTTGAAACACGAGACGGCGAGGAACAGAGCTTGACAGGAAAATAAACTCTGACGTCAGAACAGTTTATAGAAATGTAATTATAATAAACAAACTCACCACGGGTTTGCTGACTCTATAACGTTCTATAAATAACACGGATAAAATTCCCCTTATCAGTGTTAAATGACAAGAAGAGGTTCATAAAACAACACGATTTTGTTTGTTTGTTAAGATATATTTTTAATCAGCCGTTTTAAATAGTGTACTAGATGCGGTAAGTTGGAATAATAGTTACACAGGTGTGAAAAGTTGTCTGGCCTTAGCTCACCTCACTTCTCATAAAATCAAATAAAATATACATTCAATACTAGACATTCATATCATAATTTTAAAAACAAGATGATTAATGATGGCACATATAGGTTACGTTTATCTGTCAAAGTAATGTCAGATTGTTAGTCTGAAAAGTACAGTTTGAAAAGCTGTGTTATCAGTGCAGCTCTGAAGGCCCGCATATGTTTTGAATGTGTACTGGGAGCGAATTCCATTGTTTCAGAGCACAAAGGGGGAGTATTTCCATTGTTTCAGAGCACAAAGGGGTGGGGGTGATTCCATTGTTTCAGAGCACAAAGGGGTGTGTGTGTGGGAAAAAAAAGGGGGGGGGGTAATTCCATTGTTTCAGAGCACAAAGGGGGAGTAATTCTTTTGTTTCAGAGCACTAAGGGGGAGTAATTCCATTGTTTCAGAGCACAAAGGGGTAGCACCTTTCAACGCATGTTTTAATCGTCGTAGGGACATATAGAATACGCTGTGTCTGAATAAGAGCGTAACTGACGCAAGGGTAAGTAAACAGAAAAGTTCAGTAAGATAGGAAAAGAAGGAGTCTGATAGAAAGTGGGGGGAAAACTTTATGGTTAATAGTCTTTAAGTATTTTTAAATACTTTATATTAACTCGTGGTTTCTGTAATTTAATTACAGTACATGCGATTGATCTGAAATTTTGATACATGGTTTTTATCATCGCCACGAAACTGACTGCAAAATTTCAGCTCGCTAGCTTACGAGGAAGTGGGTTAAAAATAGATCCAAAGTTTTGGCGACCGACAAGCAATCAAGGGTTCAACCCGACACCACGAGTTAATATAAAGGATTTAATTTTTTTAAAAACGTAAAAAACCAAGTTTTTCACTATAAATCCTTTATGTACGAGACGTAACTAAAAGAATGTTCATTATAATACGCAGCGCAAGACCATCCAAAAATACAAAATTTCATTTGTGTCGTAAAACATGTTTAACATAATGCGCACCGATCAGGAATATGTTTATAAAAAGTGTTGTCAATAAAATACACACCTTATTGCGCGACAGAAAGGTTGTTCAATATATATATAATACGCACCGCGACACTCTATCTCAAAAAATAACATGATACATAGGAATAAATAAAATAATCTAAAAATTCAATAATTTAATTACGGTAGATGCGATCGATATGAAATTTTGATACATAGTTTTTATCATCGCCACGAAACTGCCTGCTAAATTTCAGCTCGCTAGCTTACGAGAAAGTGGGTTAAAATCGATCCAAAGTTTTGCGACCGACAAGCAAGCAATCAAGCAACCAGACACCACGAGTTAATATAAAGGATTTAAAAATGGGCTGCCTTATGAATTATCAATTGTAATATAATATCACAATTTTTTAAAAAAAATTTGACATGGATTACACTCACGAAACTGTGAATCACAGCCTACATGTCGTTGAGCCTATTACCGTTGCAAACACCCAAGTAATCGAGCGGCCATGGAAATCAGAAAATGAGCCAAAATAAACTTCACTACGGGACTCCGCGTCATATTATAGATATAAACATTATATTAAAATTTATTTAGTAGTAATTTGTAAATTGGAATAGCCTAAGTTTCGCGGGTTTTCCAGCAGTTAATACCCCTAAAAAATTAAAAAACTTTTTGGTGGTCGGATAACAGACAAGTACCTAAAGTGCGATAAAGGCTTTTTTAAAAAGAAAAATTATCATAACCATTTCAAAATATTTTTTTAAAAAATCGGTTGACTGTCGACGTTTAAAAATAAAATCTGTATACACCTTCAGAAAAACTTGACATAATCACTAAAAGATGTGTGAGCTTTTAAAGTTTTGCGTATTAATTGAAAAATAGATTATCTGATTGGCAGGGCGTTTCGAAAGGTCACCGAGATTTAAATGATGTGAGGAAAGGGAGCAGAAATCGAGGGCGCAGATGCAGAGGCGTCACTGGGGTTGGTGTCACCCGGGGCGGTAGCTCATGGTGTCACAACTTACCCCATAGGGCTCCTCGAGTCTTCCAGTGCAAAATAACGGAAACATACTGAATTTTACATTTTGGTGTCACCCCTTGTGATGGTGTCACCCGGGGCGGCCCGCCCCCACCACACCTCCTAGTGGCGCCACTGTGCAGATTGCTCTCTTATAGGAGTAGTCTGGGCATCATGATATTACTGATATAGGTCAAATTGCTTGTCTTCTTTAAGCACGAGTCATTTCTAGTTAAATATACAGCGAACGGAGAGTTAGAAGAATAAATAAATAATGAAATCATAGGTGGGTGAAAGGGATTTAAAACAAAATAAAAATTGCTTCTTTTTTTTCTCATGATGTCACTTTCTCTTCCCCTTTTCTCACTATACTGTCTCTCTCACTGAAAAAAATCAGCCTTTATGTTATAATTTTGATACAATCGCTTTTTTGTTAGTGTTTGTGCATGGTTTTTATACATTTAAAAAAAAATTCTCATTATTTTTTTTTAATTTATGGTCTTTGACTCAATCCATGGAAAGTGACGTTTTATTTGTGCAAGCCACAAAAAGATGCCTTTGTTACTTTGTACTTAATTGTCAAAAAAAATGGAAGAAGCGGATTTTTCAAACCTGAAATAACGTTATCCTGTGACGTTGCACCTAACTCCTCCCCTGGGGAGTGGAGGTTGGTCTTTAAAAAATAATTCAAAAAATGTTTGTTATTTTGTCGAGACGAATGAATCAAGTGATTTTAATTACAGTTTGTCAGCAAAACACATTAAAAGTACCCCCGCTCGCCGATCTCGATCTCATATTTTAGCACCGAGTGGTGGCGGATTAATAACGCGGCAACAGGGCATAAACTTCGTGGGGGATCAACCAATGGGGTGATTCTATTTCGGTCGCTTGGAGTGGCCAGATTTAGCCGCCTCTCGAGTTCCAGTGAAAATATGCATTAGCCGTGATTAATTAGCAGTTCGTAAGGGCCGTGTCACGAAAGTCTCGATTTAGGGAAGCTTATATTTTTTAAATTTCTGTCATGGGCGAAATTTTGTTGGGGCCACTCTTCTGCTTCATTTGCGAAATAATTATTCTGATTAGGTACCGTTAAGTTTTATCCGACAACGGTATAAAATTATGAAGTAGGCATTTTTGTTATCCTCTTGTTCAGACTGTCCACCCCCCCCCAAACCACACACCCGTCCCCCTCACCCCACCCCCCCACTGTGGCATCGGGGCAGTGATGTATTTTCCGGTTGGTTAGTTTTTTAAAGGGTAATGACTGTTCAGAATTCAATTACATTTAGATGCTAAATTTATAAAGTTGTTCATATCGACTAAAATGTTAACTTTCTGACTTAAATCTTGTTTTAGCCACTTGATGTATTTTAATTTTTTTTTCGAAAATATTCATAGATAAATTTATATGCTAGTTAGAGCTAAATTATGTGTAACAAATTATTGAATTACTCAATCGCTATTGATATACACAAATATTACAAAAACACACACACTTTAAAACACACACACACACACATTTTTATTACACAGGGTGGCTCCAAAAAAAAAGGGACCGTCTTGTATAATTTCAAATAATAATTTTTTTAAAACAGTTTTCTACAAAACATCAAGTAAATTGTTGCCAAATGCTAATTTATATAAAATCAGAATTCAAAGTCAATGTGTCCTCCTCGGTTCTCAACAGTTTTTTCTAAACGTCTTCGTCACTGGTCAATGCTCTTGTTTATAAACCGCTGAGACAAATGTTGCCACTCTTCAACAATGGCCAATTTCAGTTGTTCTATTGTTTCAAATTTACGACGAAAGTAGACTTTTTGTTGGAGGTCACCCCAAATAGCATAATCTACCGGGTTTAGATCCGAGCTATTTGGTGGCCACATGTCTGGTTCAATGAAGGCGACATTCTCCCGACGAAGATAGTTTATCGTGTTTCTTGCCGTGTGTGAAGGAGCTCCGTCTTGTTGCAGTGTCCAGTTGTGATGATTACATCTTGCTCGAATATTCAAATTTTCAGAACAATTAAAAAATTTATTGTCCAACCCCAGGCTCAGGGTAAGGAAAGGAAGTAGCCCGATGCGAAACTCAAAGCACGTGCATAGAGCTAACCATTGTGCTGCTTTTGAATGAGCTAAATTTCACACAGTCATTTACAAATGTACGCATCGCACTTCGCATCTACATTGCAATGATGACATCAAACTGCAGCTGAGAGTTGAACGTTTTCAAAGTTGAAAAGAATATAAAATGAGTAAAAATTTGCATGGGACAACAAAGACTGAATATGCTATCTATAATGAGCATTGAAAAGGAACTTGTTAGCTTACTAAGCTTTACTGGCTTAATTGAATACTTCGCACGGAGAAAAATTCGCAAACGAAAGTTGTAGGTTGTAATAATCATACATGTTTTTCAATAAAATTGTTATTTCAAATAGAGAAAACAATTCGTTACCCAGGGAAAAACAAATTTGAAAAAAAATATTGTAAATACGGAATAACGTGTAATATATAATTTTTTTTAAAGCGGACTCGTTCGTAACCACAAGACAGCGTAAGACGGGATGGGACCGTCGTAACCGGATGACTACCTATATATAAACATGCATATCTATGCTTTCACGCCTATAATAAATAAATATATATAACGAAATATTAACTCAAAGACATTGAATTCATAATTTTCCTCTAGAAAACATCAACCAATAAAACCCATCATTTAATTTTTAAAAAAAATTTGTGTGTGTGTAAAATCGTATTACCCCACCCCACTTGGGTGGAGGGAGTCGTGATGTGGCATTCGTCTATGCTGTCGGTTTGTCCAAGCCCAAACGGTTTTATATCTTTTAAAACATAAGACACTACCTCTTTCATGTCCAGCCTTTTAAAAAGATTTGTATGCTGCGAATGTTTCTTTTCTTTTTTTTCTTTCATAATTTGTTTTAATATTGTTTGTCTGTTGGGACTTTTTTATTATTCCAAGTTAACTTTTTTTTAAAATAAAGTTTAACGTATTTCATTGTATTTCTTAATTTCTTCCTAGATGAAAAAATGTGTCTTCTTTTTTCTGACATAAAATCGAACAAAGTAAAATTTTAGGCTCGGGTGTAACCCCCTGATGGGTGTCACCCGGGGCGGCCCGCTCCCCACGCCCCCCCCCTAGTGATACCACTGGTACTTAGTACATGCAGAAACCCTACTGAGACTTGTAAAAACCCTGAGGTGTGAAAATGTAATTTTTCATTGAGTTTCTTCCCCCTGCATGATTTCAGCGGTAGTGTCCAATCATCCCATCAACACATAAACGTTTAAGAAAAATGATTAAATAAAGAATTTTTCCCAACCAATAACTATAATGTATAAAAATTAAATTTCACGGGAAATTTAAGCGTCATTCTATCTAAATTACCGTACATACTCGATCTATAGCCCATTCGTTCGTAAGCCGACCCCCTCCCCTTCCTTTGGAAGAGAATAGTATAAAAAGTGTGTAACCCGCTCGTAAGCCGACCACCAAAAATAATAGGACTGCGTGAACAAAATGGTACACATTTTTTAAATACTACAAGCTAAATCGGTCATTATGATTATTTATTTGTGTTTAGGTTGAAGAACAAAGAGATTTGAATAACATAGATTCTGGTAGAGCAGTCGAATCTTGTAGAATGTAGACAAGGCCCTTGATGATCTACAATAAAAACACCGATATTCAATGTACATGCAGAAATCACCTATGACCCGCTCGTAAGCCGACCCTCAACCTTTTACCCTAGATTTTGTCCAAAAAAGTCGGCTTTAGAACGAGTATATACGGTAAATCAAAATGTTATATGCTATGAATTAAGTTGTGTTGTACTGCTTGAAATGAACTTTTTGCGCTTTAGGAGCGGAAATCATTGACTCTTCACTTAAATCATTTCCATAACCAATACTTCCAGCATCACTAATACTTTCAATCCAATTGTTGAGTAACCATGACCTTTATCTTCAATTGTGATGTGAATACACAAATGACGTTGAAATGGAACGAAAGGACAAAATATTTCTTTGACATTCACCTATTAATCATTTTTAATTATTTTTAATAATCAAAAAATTATTTTTTAAAAATCATTAAATAAAGCTATTAAAATCTTATTTTTAATTTGAGAATATCTTTTCTCTGTAACACGAACGCATCAGCATTTAATTGTGTAATAGTATTTGTGACTGACCGTGTGTGGGTAAACTATTATTTAACTGATATATTTTTGTATCGCAACTGAAATAAAGAAATGTAGTTGAGGTGTTGCTTTTTAGATGAAAATTATTATTTTAAAAAAAATTAGTTTCGAGCAGGTAAAATTAGCTTGTAGGAAGTGACACTTAATTGTAACAGTAATTGTAACAGTATTCTAATTGTAACAGTAATTGTAACTGTATTCTAATTGTAACAGTAATTGTAACAGTATTCTAATTGTACCAGTAATTGTAACAGTATTCTAATTGTAACAGTAATTGTAACAGTAATTGTAACAGTAATTGTAACAGTAATTGTAACAGTATTCTAATTGTAACAGTAATTGTAACAGTAATTGTAACAGTATTCTAATTGTAACAGTAATTGTAACAGTATTCTAATTGTAACAGTAATTGTAACAGTATTCTAATTGTAACAGTAATTGTAACAGTATTCTAATTGTACAGTAATTGTAACAGTATTCTAATTGTAACAGTAATTGTAACAGTATTCTAATTGTACAGTAATTGTAACAGTATTCTAATTGTAACAGTAATTGTAACAGTATTCTAATTGTACCAGTAATTGTAACAGTATTCTAATTGTAACAGTAATTGTAACAGTATTCTAATTGTAACAGTAATTGTAACAGTATTCTAATTGTAACAGTAATTGTAACAGTATTCTAATTGTAACAGTAATTGTAACAGTATTCTAATTGTAACAGTAATTGTAACAGTATTCTAATTGTAACAGTAATTGTAACAGTATTCTAATTGTAACAGTAATTGTAACAGTATTCTAATTGTAACAGTAATTGTAACAGTATTCTAATTGTAACAGTAATTGTAACAGTATTCTAATTGTAACAGTAATTGTAACAGTATTGTAATGTCTGCTTTCATTTTATCGTCGTGTGTGAATAATAAGTATGATGTTGTATACATGTTATATGTGGCAAATATTTAACTTGGACCAAGCAGCAGAAACGGGACATAACATTTTGGAAGTTCTGGTGTCAAGGTCATACATTGGAAATTTTGAGAGAAACGGACCCCCTCCTACCCAGATGGTTAAACTTGGCGATAGCTAAATCGAGTTTTTATGAAAAAGTAAGTGGACTAATATTGTCTTAAAAAAATTTGAAAGTCCCACTTAAATCTCAGACGTAACTCAATTTTGTGTGGCCTTGACCCTACACGGCCTTAAAATATTACATAAATTCAGAAGATGCAGTATTCTGTCCAAGACATCATTATATGGTTTGTCATTTCTCAGACAGGAAAACGTCACAACTCATTGTGTAGTGTTACTATTTTTAGACAACATTTTAGCGAAACAATTTTTTAAAGCAAAAAAACAAACATAAGAATCTATAGGTTCTCAAAATTGTTAGCATAGTAAAATTACGAACCAGTTCTTTTTGTTATTATTCAAGTTCAATAAGCTGTCTTAAATTAACGAAGAATTAACAAATAGCTGATAAGATACTTCCTTTTCAATATATCTGCATTGGTACATATTGACTCGTATCTTATATTAAATCTGTCCACCTTAAAACTTAAAACCCTGGATATTTCTATTAACAGATATCCACCATTTATATAACAAGGCCTATAGGATGTCTTCAATAATTTAAACATGGCGGAATCTCAAAGATTCACAGTCAACACTCTTGCATTGCATCTACTTCCCATACATTTTCAGTACGGAGAGATTTAAGAGAAATAAAATCGAATCGGTATTAGCATGAGTTAGTAGTAAATTGTCAAATGAAACTCAGGAATAACAAATATCGACTGTGGGTGTGGGGGGGGGGTGTTAACTTTCCAATGTAAAAGTTGTATAAAAGTTTTGGGGAGCTTTTGGTGGGGGTTCGTGTGTCCTGTCATGATCTCCCGGTGACCTTAATTTAATATCGGTTCGACAGTGACGTCGGACCCCCCTCCCCCCCCCTGTAAAGCAGTCTTCCCAACCCCGAAAAGTGTGAGAATGTCAGGGGTCAAGGGTGAGGTGTTGGGTTGCAGGTTTTCGTCCAGTACTTATCGATTTTCCAGTCAAGTAGACGGGCCAAGCCACTATTCTCACAGAATTTCGCAATGCTCAACTTCGGGCGAAGTTCGGGATTTAGGAGGTGGAGGGTGTGGTGACGTCATCAGCACCAGACATGGAGTATGTCGGACAACAAGTGTGGGGGGACGGAGGAAGGGGGAGGCTATATCTGTTGTAATGGAATGGGACCGTTTGTTTGACCGACGCCGTGTAATGCGGACCATCACAGCCGCCGTCCAAGAACGGCGTGTGACGTAGGCCACCCTTAAACCGCACAGGATCGTCCGGACGACGAGGGTGTGTGACATCCACGCCATTATCAGCTCGCCATCGTTAGCCGGTGACATCATCCCCTCTGAACTTTCAGTCGGTAGACTTCCTATCAGGGCTGGGCTGTAGGGTTGCCAGGTTGGCTGTCTCAAAAATACCGGACACTAGTGTCGAACTTCATATCAGGGCTGGGCTGTAGGGTTGCCAGGTGGCTGTCTCAAAAATACCGGACAATAGTGTCGAACTTCATATCAGGGCTGGGCTGTAGGGTTGCCAGGTGGCTGTCTCAAAAATACCGGACACTAGTGTCGAACTTCATATCAGGGCTGGGCTGTAGGGTTGCCAGGTTGGCTGTCTCAAAAATACCGGACACTAGTGTCGAACTTCATATCAGGGCTGGGCTGTAGGGTTGCCAGGTTGGCTGTCTCAAAAATACCGGACACTAGTGTCGAACTTCATATCAGGGCTGGGCTGTAGGGTTGCCAGGTGGCTGTCTCAAAAATACCGGACACTAGTGTCAAACTTTGTCGATGGCACACTATTTAAATGTAAAATATCCGGTACTTTATCCATTCTTCCACTGGACAAATAACGATAATACCGGACAGTCCGGTACAAAACCGGACATCTGGCAACCCTGGGGTTGTGGGGGGGGGGAGGGAGCGATTTAGAAAGGTGCGCGTACGTGGGAATAATGATTTGAAATGAGTTCCACCACTGTGTCCTGTGTGTACCTTAAAGAATGAATGTCTGTAATACATGTGAGTATCACGAATATCACTGGATCTATTCAGCGAAAGCAATTAATTTAAAGGATTTTTAAAAAAAATGTTTTCTCCCATGGAAGAAATGCCATAAACTGTATTCATAAATTATTTAATTATTTATTAATTACCGTATGTTATATTATGTTTATATTCCATTATATTTGTAAAACATGTATTAATTTTTAACCCAGCTCCCCCCCCACCCGTCCCCCCAAAATAATTCAATTCGTTTGACTTGAGCCGTGCTATATTATAAAACGTAGATTTGACGTTATGAAGGCCAAGAATAAGAGGAGTTATTGAGATCTAAACAAAGTGTTTTCTTATTTGGGAATTTCTTTAATTGGCTTTTTAATTAAGCTTCTGGAAAATGTCTTTGACTTATTATTTTTTGTTGTAACAGACTGACTGAAACTTCTTTGAGTTTATGCTCCAGAAAACAGACGTCGGTCAGATGAAATAGATACGAATACGAGGCCATCTTGATCATCTGCTACATTCAGATCCTGTGATCATTTAGCCATTCGTTATTCGGCCCGCGGCTATGGTGAACAGTTTACACATTCTATGTTCTGTTCTGTTAGTATATCAGCCACTGTTGATGTATTCTGGTGTTTTGGCTTTTAGATCAAGGTAACGTCTTCAAATGCTGGACAGTTCAAGAGATGATGCGCTAGCGTCTTTTTCGTTTCTTTTAGAAAAAAAAAGGGGGTGGGGCTGGGGTATTGCTCTTTTGTCTGGTTTAAGGCGCACGAGGCTGGAATTAATTTGTATGCGTGTGTTTGCGGATGGGAAAGATCATGATCTATGGGTGTCTTTGGAGATAGTTTATCAAGATGCATGTTTAAACGATATTTCTATATAAGTGTGTTACTATAGTCTATTATAGCATTTCTGTACTTTTAAACCAACTCGATAACAACCGTGTGTCTTTAAGCTTGAGTAGCTCAATATATAGACATCATAACTTGCTGCTGTTTGGTTGACATTAGACCCTAAGATAATATGGACTTCCGGACCTTTGACTTTTCGTTAAGATTGTATACTGCCTAGCTGCAAATGCACTATTTTAAAAGACTGATTTTCGCAGATGATTGAAAATTACATAATTTTTACGGCTTACAAAGAGTGGCCTTGTCAAATGCCCCCAACGACTTACTCGTCACAAAGTATGTCACATCACACGGTTACATTCCTTAAGTGCCTCTTGCACGTGTAGCTATAGTCCGATGGGACATTAATGAACATGAAGAATACTAAAGGGTAAAATTAAGTACCAAGTTTGTTAGTAAAATGTTGTGTTCTAGATATAACCATAGCCAAGCAATCGCCCCGCCCCAACTTGCTACTCTAGATACATGACATAAGCCTTTTCCGATATACAGAAATAACTTACTAGTAAAGATCCATGACGCACAGCTCCTTTTGATAGACCGCCCTGGCTTGCAGCTCTACTACCCTTATGTTCGGCCTCTTCCTATAGATCGCTCTGACTTGCTTATCTAAATTCAAGATTTAAAAACCCTTTCTATATACGTCCCTGACTTTCAGCTCTAGTACCCTGACGTAGGGCCCGAACCTATGTACGGCCCTGACTTTCAGCTCTAGTACCCTGACGTAGGGCCCGAACCTATATACGGCCCTGACTTTCAGCTCTAGTACCCTAACGTAGGGCCCGAACCTATGTACGGCCCTGACTTTCAGCTCTAGTACCCTAACGTAGGGCCCGAACCTATGTACGGCCCTGACTTTCAGCTCTAGTACCCTAACGTAGGGCCCGATTCTATGCACGGCCCTGACTTTCAGCTCTAGTACCCTGACGTAGGGCCCGTTCCTATGCACGGCCCTGGCTTTCAGCTCTAGTACCCCGACGTAGGGCCCGATCCGATGCACGGCCCTGACTTTCAGCTCTAGTACCCTGACGTAGGGCCCGATCCTATGCACGGCCCTGACTTTCAGCTCTGGTACCCTGACGTAGGGCCCGATCCGATGCACGGCCCTGACTTTCAGCTCTAGTACCCTGACGTAAGGCCCTATCCTATGCACGGCCCTGACTTTCAGCTCTAGTACCCTGACGTAGGGCCCGATCCTATGTACGGCCCTGACTTTCAGCTCTAGTACCCTGACGTAGGGCCCGATCCGATGCACGGCCCTGATCCGTACAATCCGAACAACCGAAGCCCCGAGCAGGTGTGTACTATTGATTCTTTCCCATCAAACGTCGTCACCCCGCCGACATCTAGATTTTTATTTCTTATACAGCCATAAACTCTTCTGGCCACAGCAAAAACTCGGTTAACAACTCTTTGCCCTACGGCTGCAACCAATGTTCACTTTAAGCGGCTTTGCGCGGCCTTGCAGATATGTGAACGACGCCGCGCATCTGTTTACAATTAACGCGCATCAAATTTTATAAAATATTGCGCAAAAAAACGAATGCTGTTCAACTTCGAATACTATTTTTTAAACTTCGCGCACGGATCAATGAACCTTAGAGGGAACATTGCCCCAAAACATATCGATAGCCTACACAAATCGTTGTACATTTACCATTATGTTTGGTCTTCATCCATTGCCCCAAAACATATCGATAGCCTACACAAATCGTTGTACATTTACCATTATGTTTGGTCTTCGTCCATTGCCCCAAAACATATCGATAGCCTACACAAATCGTTGTACATTTACCATTATGTTTGGTCTTCATCCATTGCCCCAAAACATATCGATAGCCTACACAAATCGTTGTACATTTACCATTATGTTTGGTCTTCATCCATTGCCCCCAAAACATATCGATAGCCTACACAAATCGTTGAACATTTACCATTATGTTTGGTCTTCATCCATTGCCCCAAAACATATCGATAGCCTACACAAATCGTTGTACATTTACCATTATGTTTGGTCTTCATCCATTGCCCCCAAAACATATCGATAGCCTACACAAATCGTTGTACATTTACCATTATGTTTGGTCTTCATCCATTGCCCCCAAAACATATCGATAGCCTACACAAATCGTTGTACATTTACCATTATGTTTGGTCTTCATCACTACACAACTACTACCAGTGGAAGAGTCAATGATTTTGTAGAAAAGCTCTAAGTTTCAACAATGGTGCTTTTACATGTATTAACTTCAGTTTAGTTCTAAGGCTATGCGATGTGGAGTTACGCATTGTAACAAATCACTAAGCTTTGACATTATCATAAGTGTAAGTGATATTATGATCATTGTAAGTGTATCTGACACTGAGGGGGCGGGCGGAGAAGTTGCTGACACCATTGCTCGACTGAAGCATCTTACAAAGAAATATCCATAAATCTCACACATAAAAAAAAATCCGTAAAAAACAAGTTTTTGACTATAAATCCTTTATATACGAGACATAACTAAAATAATGTTCATTATAATATGCATCTCACAATTCAAAAATCCAAAATTTTAGTTATGTATGAAATATATTAAGGATTTATATTTTTTTAAAAACTTCTACAATCTGCCTGCTAAATTTCAGCTCGATTTGATCACGGGAAAGGGGTTATAAAAACATGTTTAACATAGTGCGCACCGTGAGACAGATTAACAATTAATGTTATTTACATTTACAGATCGGGAATATAATTTTAAAAAGTATCGTCAATATAATACGCACCACACAGCGCGACAGGAATGTATTAAAAAGGTCGTTCAATGTTATACGCACCGCGACACTCTCGCACAAAAATTAACATGCCATATAGAGATAAATAGAGATAAACTAAAAAATCAGTAATTTAAATGCAGTACATTCGATCGATCTGAAATTTCGATACGTAATTTTTATCATCGGCACGAGTCTGCCGGCAAAATTTCAGCTCGCTAGCTTACGAGCAAGTGGGTTAAAAACCGATCCAAAGTTTTTTCGGCATTCAAGCAAGGCCTCAAGCAGACACCACGAGTTAATATAAAGGATTTAAAATTTTAAAAACCCGTGCAAACTACGTTTTCGACTATAAATTCTTTATATAGGAGACATAACTAAAAGAATGTTCATTTTAATACGCAGCGCAAGACCATCCAAAAATACTAAATTTTATTTATGTCTCGTATAACATGTTTAATATAATTCGCACCGATCGGGAATATATTTTTTAAAAAGTATCGTCAATATAATACGCACCACACAGCGCGACAGGAAAGGTTGTTCAATATAATGCGCACCGCGACACTCTAGCACTAAAATTAACATTTTACATAGAGATAAATAAGGATAATCTAAAACTTCATAAATTTAATTTTAATTTAACAGTACATGTTATCGATCTGAAATTTTGATACATTTTTATCATCGGCACGAGTCTGCCTGCAACTCGCTAGCTTACGAGGAAGTGGGTTAAAATCGATCCAAAGTTTTTTCGAGAAGCAAGCCCGCAAGCAAACAGACGCCACGAGTTAATATAAAGGATTTAATAAAGGATTCAATTAATAAGAAAAACCCGTAAAAAACCAAGTTTTTGACTATAAATCCTTTACGTATGAGACGTAACTAAAAGAATGTTCATTATAATACGCAGCGCCAGACCATCCAGAAATACAAAATTGAAGTTGTGTCGTAAAAACATGTTTAATATAATACGCTCCGATCAGGAATATGTTTATAAAAAGAGCTGTCAATAAAATACGCACCTTATTGCGCGACAGAAAGGTTGTTCAATATAATACGCACCGCGACGCTCTATCTCAAAAAATAGCATGATACATAGGAATAAAAAAATAATCTAAAAAATCAATAATTTAATTACGGTACATGCGATCGATCTGAAATTTTGATACATTGTTTTTATCATCGGTACGAAACTGCCTGCAAAATTTCAGCTCGCTATCTTGCGAGCAAGTGGGTTAAAAATCGATCAAAAGTTTTGGCGACAAGCAAGCAAGCAAGCAAGGTCCGCCGCAGACACCACGAGTTAATATAAAGGATTTAAATAAGAAAAAACCCGTAAAAAACCAAGTTTTTGACTATAAATCCTTTATGTACGAGAAGTAATTAAAAGAATGTTCATTATAATACGCAGCGCCAGACCATCCAGAAATACAAAATTGCAGTTGTGTCGTAAAACGTGTTTAATATAATGCGCACCGATCAGGAATATGTTTATAAAAAGAGCTGTCAATAAAATACGCACCTTATTGCGCGACAGAAAGGTTGTTCAATATAATACGCACCGCGACGCTCTATCTCAAAAAATAGCATGATACATAGGAATAAATAAAATAATCTAAAAAATCAATAATTTAATTACGGTACATGCGATCGATCTGAAATTTTGATACATTGTTTTTATCATCGGTACGAAACTGCCTGCAAAATTTCAGCTCGCTATCTTGCGAGCAAGTGGGTTAAAAATCGATCAAAAGTTTTGGCGACAAGCAAGCAAGCAAGCAAGCAAGCAAGGTCCGCCGCAGACACCACGAGTTAATATAAAGGATTTAATAAGAAAAACCCGTAAAAAACCAAGTTTTTGACTATAAATCCTTTATGTACGAGAAGTAACTAAAAGAATGTTCATTATAATACGCAGCGCCAGACCATCCAGAAATACAAAATTGAAGTTGTGTCGTAAAACATGTTTAATATAATACGCACCGATCAGGAATATGTTTATAAAAAGAGCTGTCAATAAAATACGCACCTTATTGCGCGACAGAAAGGTTGTTCAATATAATACGCACCGCGACGCTCTATCTCAAAAAATAGCATGATACATAGGATTAAAAAAAATAATCTAAAAAATCAATAATTTAATTACGGTACATGCGATCGATCTGAAATTTTGATACATTGTTTTTATCATCAGTACGAAACTGCCTGCAAAATTTCAGCTCGCTATCTTGCGAGCAAGTGGGTTAAAAATCGATCAAAAGTTTTGGCGACAAGCAAGCAAGCAAGCAAGCAAGCAAGGTCGGTCGGTCGGCCGCAGACACCACGAGTTAATATAAAGGATTTAAAAAGAAGGTGTTCTCCCAAAAATTGCGATTTTCTGAATTACGTGATTTTGTCAATGAAGGGCGATAGGCGCTTTGAGCACTTCCCCCGTGACGTAGACAACGTCGGCCAATGATTTCAGTGTAGGTGTGACGTAGGCAGATCAATGGTGACATATTTTGTATGGAGGTGAGCAGAGGCGGCGTCCTTCAGGGTGCCTTGCCGTGGGTTTGGAACAGATCACTACCGTTATTTTCCGTCGCTCAGAGGAGATCTGAGGGCTATGAAACAGGTGGTTAGGTCGGGGAGGGAACTGAAATTAGCAGGTGTTCCAATAAATCTTAGCAAAAGATCCACTGAACCCTTAGACGTTCAGTGAAATCTTTTGAAGTTGGACGTCAGCTGCATTTCTTCTGTATTTTATGTAAGCATTTAAGGCACGTGTACATAATTTGTGGTTGACCAAAGTCATTAGGTAAAACTGACCAGCATTTTACTAACAAACCGACGGGTTAAGTATTAGGAACTCGTGCTGGAAAGCGCAGGATAAAATCTAAGAAAAGTGTAAACTGGGTGTGTGCGCAATAAAAGCTATGTAAATAATCAGCCTGGCGAGAAATACATCGGGAAAAACGATATTTTTTAAAACGGATACATTGTAGTGCGTATATATAAATGGTTAAAACATTAATTAAAACAAAATTTCTACTATCGGCCATAAGAGCCACTATTTCCAACAATCGTTTATGGTCAGTGTTATGTTCATTATTCTACGCAGTGCTAATTTCAAGTAAATCATGTTATATTTATATTTAAAAGTTGGACGCAGTACCGTGGTTAGAGGTAGTGACACTTTGAGTGGTACTTGACTTTGTATTTCTTGTGGCACCATGCCACCTAACATGATCTGATTTCACAATGGTTGGATGGTCAACTCTTGTGGCACCATTCCACCCAATATGATATGATTTCACAATAACCGGATGGTCAACTCTTGTGGCACAATGCCACCCAACATGATCTGATTTCACAATAGTTGGATGGTCAACTCTTGTGGCACCATGCCACCCAACATGATCTGATTTCACAATAGTCGGATGGTCAACTCTTCATGTTGGCACCATTTCCTCTGCTGACAACTTTGTTCGTCGACGTCTTCCTCAAGCGATCAGTCGTTATTGACTAAGAGTACATCCGGGATGCAGTCCGAGCACCGAGGCCCAGACAGTCACGCCACTGCCTCGGAGTCATCATCGTGTATGCGAGGCTCGCAACACGGACTCGATCACTGAAGTATAGCGTGCAACAGATGTGAAGTTAGTTGAAAGGGAAGGATGAGCGGTTGGCCCGCGGGTTGGAGGATGAGCGGTTGGCCCGCGGGTTGGAGGATGAGCGGTTGGCCCGCGCGTTGGATCAGATAGGTGAACCCGGAGCCTCGCTTATAAAATAAATTGTATTATGGGGAAGATAGTCGATGTCGGGTCGATATGTGAGGAAAATGCTGGCGAACATTAGTGGGAAATGTTGGTGGGTTGAGGATATGCTGGCTGACATTATTGGGAAATGTTGGTGGGGTGAGGACATGCTGGCTGAAATTCGTGGGAAATGTTGGTGTGTTGAGGACATGCTGGCTGACATTAGTGGGAAATGTCGGTGTGTTGAGGACATGCTGGCTGACATTAGTTGGAAATGTTGGTGTGTTGAGGACATGCTGGCTGAAATTAGTGGGAAATGTTGGTGGGGTGAGGACATGCTGGCTGACATTAGTGGGAAATGTTGGTGTGTTGAGGACATGCAGGCTGACATTTGTGGGAAATGTTGGTGTGTTGAGGACATGCAGGCTGACATTTGTGGGAAATGTTGGTGGGTTGAGGACATGCGTTGAAGAGATAACTATGAGAATAAAACAAACCCTTAAAAACAAAGTTTTTGACTATAAATCCCTTATATATGAGACATAACTAACAGTATTGATTATTTTCAAACATTTACAGACTGAATCTGTCTTAACTCAACTTTGCATCATAACCCTAGTGGAGAGGGGAAAAGTCTGGTCACCGATTCGCTTGACCGAGCTCAGAGTGACACGTAAAATGTAAACAAAAGCGCCCGCCGCTTCGTTGGGTCGCCTCAATGCGTCAGCTCAAAATTTCACGTGGGACAAAAACAATAACAAACCGTGAATTTAAATTACATACCTCATATAAGGATAAACTAAAAATGCATTAATTTAATTACGGTACGTTCGATCGATCTGAAATTTTGATACGATGCATTGTTAGGTCGACGGGTCCGTGTGCCAAATTTCAGTTCGATCGGATCATGGGAAGTGGGTCATTTTTTACTTCTGTTTTTCCGCCCGCCGAGCCCAAGACATAGAGAGAGAGAGAGAGAGAGAGAGAGACGGCCGCGAAGTTAATATAAGGGATTTTAAAAAAAGGGGCAGAGGATATAGGGACAATTATAAGGAGACACAATTTAGCAGATTTAAATAGAGAAAATAAAATGACAGTATCAAAAATACATCATTTATTTGTGATAGAAAAGACAATATCAAAGTAAGCTGTTGATCTTGTCTAGTGTATAAATAAGTAAATACAATAACGGAAATAAATATAGGAGAATCTTCATGTATGAAATAAATTTGAGGTTTAAATAACAGCAAACATGTGAGTTGTGAATGAAGGATATGAAGGACATGAAGGATATGAAGGATATGAAGGATATTCGGGAGAAGTTAATTGAAGACCCAAAGGAAGAAAATGTCTAAAATTTGAAGGAATAGCCTTACTAGTTCATGAACATCAATTTTGCATCGCCGGCAACTCGTCCGATAACTACAACAACAACAAATGTTCATATTATCCATGGCTTATTCTCCATAAATAAATTAATTATCCAAAACTTTAATTTAAAAAAACCCACACCAAAATGAAAAACACAGAAAAACCCCACCAAAAAACATAGGATGCAGCTGACGCGGTTGTTATAATTATTTATTTATTTATTTTTGTAGCCGCGAGGCACGGTTCGGGGCCCATTCCCCCACTACCTGTTGTTTCATCCCGTTTCATCGTGAGACACATGAAACAAGACTATGTATCGTTGTAGTCCTGCGAGCATCTGGGAGGCATGTGGGAGCTTCATGCGTGTTGCGAGTAAGGAGCAATGCAATCGTTACTAATCTTTGTCAGCTGTGTGACTAAAATAGATCTTAATTATCCCGTCGTTCTTAGACTACAAAAACAAAAAGGAGATGTTTATTGCTTGTCTGACGTTGGTCTGCGTTTTGAAGGAAAATTGATATGGTTTCAACTAAAATGTTTGAAAACGGGTGCAAATGCGTAGAAAGGGGGTAAAGGCGCGTCACCATTCTTAGACGAAGTTTTTTAAAATAATAATTTTTTACCTTTTATATTTTGAAATGCGTCGTTTTCATTTTTTAAAAGATGTGTAAGGACAAAAATCGGATTGAGGATGCAAAGGCCATTGCTACGCTACCTAATCAATGTAATATCTAGGTTACGTTGTTTAACTTATCGAGCTGCAGAGCTGTGAATTGCGTTTACAATGACTCACTTTTTAGGCTATTGATGAAGATGGCCTGCGATTTTCCATCCACTGCACCATTCCAGAACCACGGCACAGCCCCATCAACCTTTTAGGTTGACCAAAGCATTGGTTTAGGAAAAGGGCGGGGAGCAAGGGAAGGGGAGATGTGGTTTGCTAGAGGGGCTAAATTTCTAGCACTTGAGTTTAATTTCTAGCCTTTAAGTTTAATGCTTAGCCCTAGAAACTTATTTTAACCTTTGAGTTTAATTTCTAACCAAATAGTTTAATTTCTAACCATTGAGTTTGATTTCTAGCCATTGAGTTTAATTTCTAACCACAGGGTTTAATTTCTAACTCCTCTGTTTAAATTCTAATTTTGGAGCTATTGTAATTTTTTTTTAATGGAGATTTGGCTTTCAAAAATCATGCTGTATTTTGCCTGTTGTAAAATAAGTTTACTTTTGGAAATAAGGCTGGGGCTTTGTTGTTGTAAATTAGGCTTGAGTTTACTTGTTGTAAATTAGGCTTGACTTTAGTTGTTGTAAATTAGGCTTGAGTTTTGCTGTTGTAAATTAGGCTTGAGTTTAGCTTTTGTAAATTAGGACGGAGTTTTGCTATTGTAAATTAGGCTTGCGTTTAGCTTTTGTAAATTAGGCTGGAGTTTTGCTGTGGTAAATTAGGGTGGAGGTTTGCTGTTGTAAATTAGGCTGGAGTTTTTCTGTTGTAAATTAGGCTGGAGTTTTGCTGTTGTAAATTAGGCTTGAGTTTAGCTTTTGTAAATTAGGACGGAGTTTTGCTGTTGTAAATTAGGCTTGCGTTTAGTTTTTGTAAATTAGGCTGGAGTTTTGCTGTGGTAAATTAGGGTGGAGGTTTGCTGTTGTAAATTAGGCTGGAGTTTTTCTGTTGTAAATTAGGCTGGAGTTTTGCTGTTGTAAATTAGGCTGGAGTTTTGCTGTTGTAAATTAGACTGGCTTTCGGCTGTTTGGGATTATGCCGAGTAAAAACCACAACAAAAAAAGGCTCGCAGGTCTACTTACATCCATTAGTCTTGCGTCAGAAAACCACAACACACTTAAATTGCATTTGGCTGTAAGCCAAGCCATTAGGACCTTCAGTTCTACGTCAAGCATTCAAGCAGGTGCTTGCTGGGCTCCTCTTCAAAATTGTACCTTGTTTTTTTTTCTTTTCTGTCTTTCCTTCTAATACATCTCTTTAGGGTTTGCAGTATTTGTTGGTAGTGCTTAGGGCGTGCAAAAGCGATAAAGGGTGTAGGGGGGAGGCGGTCGTTGTGGCATCGAGTGGGACGGGTTGGCGGGGTAGGGTCTTGAGTATATCAATAACCAGGTAAGCTTTGAACAGACTCGTATGCGGACACATACGGAGACACACAGGTGTAGCCGGCGGATTGCTTTCGCCGAGGAAACTGTCTGGGCCGTTGTTATCTCTTATTGGAAAACAACAGCCGGGGTTTTTATTATTTTTTCTCTCTTGACTTCTTTTAATAGTGGATGAGTTTGTCGGTGAATGTACAGGTAATGTTCGTGATGGGATGCCTGTATGGATGCAGGTTATGTTCTTAAATATGTGATGAGATTAATGCATGGATGCAGGTAATTGCCTTAAGGCAGGTGATGACATTCATGTATGGATACAGGTAATTTCTTAAATAAGTGATAAGATTAATGCATGGATGCAGGTAATTTCTTAAATATATGATAAGATTAATGTATGGATGCAGGTAATTTCTTAAATATGTGATAAGATTAATGCATGGATGCAGGTAATTGCCTTAAGGCAGGTGATGACATTCATGTATGGATACAGGTAATTTCTTAAATATGTGATGAGATTAATGTATGGATGCAGGTAATTTCTTAAATTTGTGATGAGATTAATGTATAAATGCAGGTTATGTTCTTAAAGCAGGTGCTGACATTCATGTATGGATTCGTGTAATGTCCATAAAGAAGGTGATGACATTTGTGTATGGATGGATGCTTGTAATATTCTTTTATCCATGAATCATTTGCAGGTAGGTCTTGGTATTGACTTCAACAAATTTTAGTGTCTTGTTTTTACTCAACCAATAATTTCTTTGAAAACAATTTTATGTCAGTATTTGATTATTTTTATTTGATTTCGTGTGTTTGAAGGGGAAACTTGGGGCTTGCGTTAGACTCTCTTCTTGATGTCTTATCAAGTTGAAACATTTGCAGTTACCCATCCACGATGACAGTAAACACTTTCTGTACTTTGAAAATACAAATATTTAACAAGCAGCTCTATATCATACTATATGCCACAAGGCCAACAAGAAGTTAACAGGAAGCAGAAAATGTGTCAAACTTCAAACATTTAGATTGCAAAGCGAAAGATTTTAATACTTTTACTGAACACAGGGGCGTAGCTTATCTTATCTTATCGTATCTGTTTACAGACGCTCCTTCTATACAGAAAATTATTGCGTCCTACGCTTATCTATGGTTTGTGATTGGTCCTGCATTTTTATTAGAGATTTAAATGTTGATAAAGTGTTGGCTTTCCTGGTTTCTTGAGGCAACCCATTCCACGCCCGAATTCCGTACGGGAAGAACGAAAATTTGTATGTGTTTGTTCTTGCATACAGAATAAGAAAGGTGTTTTTATCCTTATGTCTATCTGAGGGTTTGTTTTAAGTTATCTTTATGTTGTATTTCTAAATTAGAATTAATTTCTTTATGTATGATTACTACTTTGCTCTTGGTTCTTCTATCCTCTAGTGTTTCAAGGCTTAATGATTTAACTAATGGTGTTACTCTTGTCAGTTTTGAATATTCGCCAGTAATGAATCTGGCAGCTCTTTTTTGAATTTGTTCTAGTTTATCAATGCTTTCTTTGGCGGATGGGTCCCATACAGAAGATGCATATTCTAGTACAGGTCTCACCAAAGTGAGGTAGAATTTTAGTTTTATATCTCTATTACATTTGTTAAAGTTTCTTTTTATAAAGCCTAAAGTTTTATTTGATTTTTTAATAACTTCATTGACATGGGGATTCCATGATAGTTTTTCATATATTAAGACTCCTAAGTATTTTGCATCTTTAGTTTGGGTCAGTTCTTTTCCATGAATGTAATATTTTGAATTTATTTGGTTCTTTTTCTTTGTTACTCTTAACAGTTGACACTTTTCTGGGTGGAAAGACATACTCCAGCGTTATTATTTGCCACCCCCTCGAAAAATATGTTGATGCTACAAAGTAAAGATAATTTTTCTTAGAAATAAAGAAATTATTTGGGCGCTAAACATTTCTATATTAGAAATAAATAATTCATTTAGTAAGGCTTTCATTTCTTGAAAAATAATTTAAGTTTTCTGCTTTTCCTCGCGGAAAACCTTTATTAAAATCTTTATCTTTATAAATTTTAATGTCAGCCATACCGAGCTCAATTAGCCAAAATAGCCTTCGATGTATTATTATTGATCTAATTAATTTTTCATTAACTTAATTGTAGATAAGCTTCTCTCGCAGCTGTAAGGATTATTTGGAATAATCTATACATATAATTCACCTAAACGAGTATGTGCAAGTAAGCATGACGAATGGCCCTCGCTGGGGTCGACCGATCACAGTTGGAAGCGTAGTTTGATGAAAAGAAAGGAAAAAGAAGGAGGGAGGGGATGGCAACGATGCTTCTTGCGTTCACCTGCGTTGTTCCTTCACATAATAATATATGATTCGTAGTGTAGTGGTTATCACGTCCACCTTGCGCGCGGAAAGTCCTGAGTTCAAGCCCCAGCATGAACATTTAATAATTTTTAATTTAAAAAAAATGTTTGTTTCTGCTTTTCCCCCCCATTATTTTGTGCTGCTTTTTGTGTCCTGTCTCTCACCCCCCCCCCGTTCTTTGCACTATCTATGATGACCATGTCCGCGGGTCGTATCTCGTGTTATTATATTAGTCAGTGCAACTACGAGCCAAAATTTCTTAATAAACTTGAATAAATAAGTGAGCTTTAATTCAATAATTCGGTTTTTTTTTACCTGTCAGGTAAAATAGTCCTTTCTTGACAATGTCATGATAGATACATTGAATTTAAATACTCTAACTTGAAGGCGAAATTTCATAGTCCGGTTGATTAGCTGGTGTGCGATCATCATATTTTTTTCCGAAAACACCAGCACATCAGTGTCATCTTCTTTAACTACTCCAGCCTTGTTTTTCAGTTCATTAGAATTATTATCAGAAGACTTAATATTCATTATGGAGTTTTAAGTTTTGGCATTAGAAACGTTCATGTATTTTAATATAGTTTCTTCGTTTTTAAAATTAATTTTACCTTGGATTCCCTTTATTTTACTTAACTTTATTTTAACGTTTTTCATTTCCATAAGTTAATTAACAACGAGGAATTCGCCGCCCCAACAAAGTCTCGCCCGGAGCATTTGATCGGCTCATATTTGAAGTTGTTTGAGTACAGTAATTTCCGCTTTGAGAACAGGAGCGGCTGTCAAATTTGAAGAATGAATTGAGTTACCAGCAGGTTATTTTCACGTGCTCATACTATTTAAGCCTCTTAGATTTTCATTTCTGTACAATAAGTATCAGAATAATTTATATCCAATATGGAGTTGTAAATTTTGGAAGTAGAAAGGTCTTCATATTTTAGGAAATTCCTTATCGTTTATTTATTTTATCAATTTCTAATTTGGCATATATTTTATTTTGATAAAAATTTCAGAAGTTAAAAAAATAATCGTATAAGCTAATTATCCAGTAGAAATTTGCCGCCCCTAACAAAGTGCCGCCCGGGACATTTGCGCCCCACTCAGTACGCCACTGGCTGAACTCATATTTATACAAAATTTCATAGAAGATACTGGTTAATAAACATTATCGATTTATTGTAAGCTTTATTAGAGATTACGGGGGAAACTTGAAGCGCATCCTATTAAAATTCTATAGGCTTGGCCCTGACAAAGTATAAAAAAATCTCTAGATCTAAACCAAATCTACACAAAAGTGAGCGTAATTATAACAACTTATCGCAATAAAAAATCTTATCTACATGTTTTATATATATAAATCAAAGTATGTCTGTGAGTGCGTGTGTGTATGTCCTTTCTAGCTAACTAAACCATTGGTTCCATTTCACAAGGATTTGTTGTTGTTGTACTGGTTCCATTTCACAAGGATTTGTTGTTGTTGTACTGGTTCCATTTCACAAGGATTTTTTGTTGTTGTACTGGTTCCATTTCACAAGGATTTGTTGTTGTTGTACTGGTTCCATTTCACAAGGATTTGTTGTTGTTCCAAAAGCTGGAATTTGAGCCCGCATTAACATAGGATCCAGCGGTAAATTTCCACATTGGACCTCATTGATATCTTTCAAACATTTTATAACTGATAATAGCCAAGACAGAGTTCATGGAATAGGACAGTGGCGTGTCAGGATTTCTAACACATATCAGTGGCGTATCGCGGGTTGCCAGTGGCGGATATTCGTGGTTGACAGATAGCATTCCCTTCCCACAGATCATCATGGCAGTTCTCAATGTTTCTCCCCATGAATTTTAGCGCTCTGGAAACCGCCCCCCTCCCATCTCCATAACCTAAACTAGGCCACCACCACCACTTAAACTAAAACGACACTTGCGTTGTCCAGAAACTACACTTCTCCATAAACATTAAGACAAAAAAATTCCGCCAGCCGCCAGGGACGAAACGCCATCTTGGCCCCATCCTTCCTGATACGTCAGACACATGTGGTGATGTTATGAAAGTTTCACAAGAAATTCATGTATGCTGATATTCTTTGAATTTCTTGCAAGCGCAAGCAAGGTCTCAACCCCACTTCCACCCCCACACTCTTGTTTTACATGCCGCTGTGAGGTTGCATAACAAATTTCCTCCAAACTGTAATAATCCCTTATAAATTTAAAAATTAAGTTTTTAACCCTAAAAATCCGCGGGGCAAGCACAGCAACTCTGATGCCACATCGTGTGGTCATTTGTCCAGGGTCTGTCATCGCGATTAACAACAATCACATCGCTACTTTCAAGCAATAAATGATGACATCAGGGGACGGTAGAACGTAATCACAAAAGTAATCCTTATCGTTCGTCCCATTGACGAGTTATGCTGTCTGTGGTTCTGCATGAGGAGACAATTTATTGAAACTATGCGCCGTATATAAGTGGTCTATCTGATTTTTTAATAATTTTTTTTTGGGTAAAAAAAATAATTCTTACGATCGAGACTGCGTGGTAACATTGCCGCATATTTCTAATCAAGGGTACACCATACAAGTGTCTTTACGCACTATTGTGCAGGTGGGGGGTGGGGGGGGATTTGTAGGGTGGCACTTCAGCGGAAGCGTGGAACGGAGTTTAAAATTTACACTTAACAAAAACTATTCATTTGGTTAAATGGTGATGTGAGGAGTAGACAATGGTGTTGTTGGCAGTTATCACAATAATTGCACACAAGTACCAGTTGTTACGATCTGGTATTATTATTATTAGAGTCCATTCAAGACAATGATGTAAAGTCAACAAAAAAAAACACACCATTCATTAATAACACCCGTTTAATCGCTATCTCCTATGTATAGTACTTCCCACTCCTTTAACCCCCCCTCTCTCTCTCTCTCTCTCTCTCTCTCTCTCTCTCTCTCTCTCTCTCTCTCTCTCTCTCTCTCGCTCTCTCTCTCTCTCTCTCTCTCTCTCGCTCTCTCTCTCTCTCTCTCTCTCTCTCTCTCGCTCTCTCTCTCTCGCTCTCTCTCTCTCTCTCGCTCTCTCTATCTCTCTCTCTCTCTCTCTCTCTTTCTCTCTCTCTCTCTCTCTCTTTCTCTCTCTCTCTCTCACTCTCTCTCATAGTTGTTCTTTTTTATGCTTGCTTGACTACCAACAAATGAGTCTATACGTCACAGCCCCTAACACCGCGTCATAAAATAAGAACGCGTTCAATATAATTATGCACCGTGCGCCAAACTAAAAGAAATATCACTACGCGCCAAACCCCATTAACACATAATAACAGACTTGACTTCAGATAAGACACTCCTCCATGTGCGAGACGAAACAGTAGCTAACGTTTTGCGTTTAATGGATTTCCCATGAGAATAGACGAATTAATCACAAGCAGTTAAAGATAATCAATTACTTATTTTAATGAGTTAATTATTAATTTTTGTTTTATTTATTTGGTTATTTTGCCAAATTCTTCACCGCACGCTTTCAATTTAACTCTTTCATAACTTCAGCTATCTCGGATAATAAGGACATTTTTTTGTTTAAATCGTTGTTCTCATGCGGGGAAAAAGAAAGCTTTTACCTGTTTTTAAAAAGTATTTTAAAAATATGTTTTTTAATCTTACTTTAAAGGGGTGGAAATTTTCGGCAATCTGAATTATTTTTTTTAAATAAGGGGGGTGGGGGTGGCAAGGGATTATTATCTCCCCTCGATTCTATTTAATCCTGGCTGAGAATTTATATCAAGGTATCTGTGGGATTACAAAACCAACGATTGAAAAAGGTACGTCTAATTATACTTCCGTCGCATCTCCTCTTTTGTATGACGCTGACATTTTAAAAAAAAAGGAGGAGGAAGAAGAAGAATTAAAATACATTATTAAATGTTCACTCACCCAGAAATGAGCAGCGGAATTAGGTTGAACACATCATGCTGCTGGAACAAGATGAACCCAAAGCAGCGGCGTAGTAAGGGGGTGCAGGAGGCTGCCACTTTTTTTTTAATGAAACGGTTGATCGGTTACCTTACGGTGCCCGATTTCATGCTGGAAATCTATTAAAATGAAATCCTGGTATTTCTTTGGCTAAATTCAATTTAAATACTACTCAAATATCTTAGTATATTTCGGCGTATGAGACGACTTTTTAAACCCTACCAATCTTCTCAAGAGTCCGTGTATACTCTTATCGTATTTGTACCTGTCTGTTCATAAAGTACATCACCAGTACCGTAGTACAGTACAGCAAACAAATGGCTAACAGTCAAGACCCCATCATGTCTCTGCCAGCAAAAAGCAAGAAATATGAAGTCAATTTGAAACTTAAAGTGTGTTGGAAGAGGGGTGGTCTTATACGGCGAAAATAGCTGAAACCTATATTTTAACAGGAAAAGTAGGGAGTCGTCTTATACGCCCGATAGTCTTATACGCCGGAATATACGGTATTCTGTTTTGTCTTATCTTAACAGATCTTAGTACATTATACATTACTATGAAGCAGCTTAGCGAATGCGGCCTTGACAAAAACTTGCTTACAACACTATTATATTAAAATTTTGCAAGCGCATCGTTACTTTTACTTCTATATTAATGCTGAAAAGCATTGTTTTAGGAAAACCTTGCATAAAAATAGTAACATTACGTCAATGATATAAATAACACAAACTACAATTCCGTTTTAAAAATATTTTTAGCGTACATTAAAAAAAGCAACAACAAATCCTTATTTGATGGAGTCAGGCGTCGGACGCTATGCAGGGAGCGCGGAATACTGAATCATTTCCGTGAACCAAACTAGTTGTATATTACCACACCCATCACCCAGAGGTTGTGTAAATCTGATGAACATTCCCCCCACCCCCACCCCTTTTTTTCTTCTTCCCACACGCTTCGCCACCTTCGTGATTTTTTAGCATTAGTTTAGTTTTAGATGAACAACGGGCGCAAATGTTCTCGTCCGACCCCCGAACTATGTTTACCTTTAATAACGGGTTCACCCGCTTGTGTCTTGTCCCAGAGATTAAGTTCTGGTGTAAAGGTTTTAGTTCTTTGGGGGTGAGCACTGGTTTACGGCGCCATTTGACGGCAATTGTGTTTAAAAATCAGGGGGAAAGCCGGAAGTTTGTTGAACTTCTGTTGAAGGTCATTTTATCCGGGGTATTTTTATTTTTAGGGTTCACAGGGGGTAGTCATTGTTGGCGATGAAAGCTGTCTCCCAGTCTGGTCCAAAATGTTTACTCATTTGAAAATTTGCAAGTTGCTGTACGTTTTATGATATTTAATAGGCGATGTTTAGCGAGCATATTTTTTGAAGTTTTGAGTTGATAACTTTGGGTAAATTGTGACGTATTCAAATGGCAAACGTGGCAATTGATTTGGAGTGATAAGATAAGAAAGTAAATGTATTGCCATGTGCCGTATTTGGAAGATGTACTGAATGACGTCAGAAGGGACACGGGTGATACACTTTTATTTCATCAGATATATTTTTATGTGTTGGCCAATATTCCCTTAAATCTGCGCAGCTGCACAAATACCTGACGATGCCGCGTAGCAGTTTTGAATTGCCGCACAGCACATTTTGATGAGGGCGATATAATATTAATCTGTGAAATTGTAAAATTGTGCACACAAAATGGATGCTGTGAAACGTTGCACACGAGTTTGTTGTTTTGTTTTCCACACAGACCAACGAAACTTAAAGAGTACATTTAAATGTTGGCCTGATCAAATGACTCTAGCCCTAGCTATAGCTACACCCAGTGATGTCTATATTTTTAGTTACTGACGCCACCATAAACTATTATCTATTTTGTTACACCGTAAGTAGGAATATAAACATAAGAAATAAAAAGTTTGAAGCATTGGCATCGGCTCCAGATTTATCTTATCTTATCCGTTACAGACGTTCTTTCTATGCAGAAGATTATTGCACCCGACGACAATATTAGCCGACGATTTCGCCTAACAAACCCTGCCCATGGTAGGTTAGAAAAGGTCACGAAAGGTCATGTCAGATCGCAGTCATCGCGTCGTCTCAGCTAAGACATGTACATGTCAGTTTCCTTAGATAATTCTTTTAAAAAAATTAATTTTTTTCCCCCAACTATTTGATTTTCTTCTAATTTCTTTTCTTGAAAATTTTGATAAGAAAAAAAAACACATATATAATAATGTAGCCGAGTGGTTGGCTGTAGTTGGAATGTTGTAGTTGATTATATCTTGCTATATTGCAGCACACACACTAACTTGACAGTTTTATTAAATGACTAGATAAAACACAGGGAGACGGGGGGTAGTGCCCTGTTTCTGTAGCGGACACGGCCACAATAAAAAATATATTTTTAACATTTTAGATTACGTCAAAAATGAAATGAATAACTCTAAAAAAAAACTATATATAGATCTATATATTTTCAACTTCAAGATTTAAGTTTAGTTTAAATTGTGACTTTGTGTACATTGTGTACAGATTAAAAAAATTGCCTGAAACCTAAAAAACAAAAACAAATATTTGTTGTAAATTTCTATAGTATAATTTCTACAAGACTAAACTACAATTCTATATGATATGGTAATTGGATCATTGTTACATCTTATAGACAATTTACTTTGTTGTATTTATTGCGTAGCATGAGTTTGACTTCGTCTGCGATTTTCCCTACTAAAAGAATTTACCTCACAGCTCTGAGAAGTCGTCCAGTATTCTATCCGCAAGACCAAAACATGTGTGGCATATGTGAATGTCATGCAAGCGATCAAGGATTCATCACTATTTTACTATTATTTTTTAATTAAATTTGAAAGCCACGATGACATTCTCGTGATTTTAATAAAGGGAAGCCACTGCTTAAATCTAAATAATTTCCCCTTCTTCCGGACAACCCACTCAAGCAATTGATTTTAACATTTTAACACCCTGAACGTTGGCACGTTACCGCTCTAAGGTGAAAGGGGGCAAGCACCTCACTTAAACTTTGAAGTCCTTAAGTTGAAAGGTCAGCCCGCCACTGATTGCTGTGCTGCCTGTTTGTCTCTTCTTAATACGTCGAATGAATTGTCAACACCGCGTCCCTTCCCTTCCCAATACAGCTCCAGGGAAATGCAGACGATACATGGCGGGTACGAGCTGTCATGTTTCAGACGATACATGGCGGGTACGAGCTGTCATGTTTCTTACCACGTTTTTATTAACTCGCTTTCGTTCCTGTGGCATTGTTTGTTGGTTTTGTCTGTCCACAATTTTTCTAATCTGCCAACGTAAAATTAAACGACTTCTGATGGTCCTACAGATCTCAAAATTTTACCACAGATAGATCGTGGATGACAATGCATTGTATCAAAATTTCAGATCGATCGAATGTACCGTTATTAAATTATTGAACTTTTTAGTTTATCTATATTTTATTATATACTTGCTTTCGTGTCTGTCCGCAATTTTCAAATTTGCCAACGTAAAATTAAACCACTTTTGATGGTCCCTAGAGAGCTCAAAATTTTAGCACAGATAGATATTGGATGACAATACATTGTATCAAAATTTCACATCTATCGAATGTACCGTAATTAAAGTTAATGCATTTCTTAGTTTATCTTTATATAAGCATCTATACCCGCCAGCCGTAGTATAATGCTACATGACGAGTTCACCCCGTGACCTCATCGCTTTGTTATTAAACGTTGGGCGGGCGCTGATGAGGTGTTTGGTAAAATAAATAGAGGTAAAAAAATATTGTTAAAAACCAGGTTTTTATTAGTGGACTAAAAATAAGAAAATAAATAAAGGTAAAAAAAATGATTTTTAAAAACCACGTTTTTACAAGTGGACTAAAAAGAAGAAAATAATTTAAAACTTGTAAGTTCAAGTACTTCGATTTAATATGACTAAAAACGTGGGGCGGGTGTTTGGTATAAAAATTAAAGATTTCTAATTTAGAAGGCAAAAGAGAGATCTATAAGTGAGAGAATGAGTGAACCGCATATGTTAAACCTCATAAGCACCCACCGCACGTTTTTAGTCATAGTATATGAAAGCACTTGAACTTACAAGTTTTAAATTATTTTCTTCTTTTTAGTCCACTTGTAAAAACGTGGTTTTTTAAAAATCATTTCTTTACCTTTATTTATTTTATATATATTTCTTGTAAATTTCTGCAAAAGATCATTCTTCGTTCTTTAATTTGACAGTGCAAAACTATAAACATACTTTGATTTTTTTCAGTCCTAATCTTATTCTAAATATTGCAGACGCTCTTTCTACACAGAAGATTACTGTGTCCAACACTAATCCATGTCTAGTCCTGCATTTTTATTAGAGCTTTAGAATGTTGGTTTTCTGACTTGTCGGGCTACCCATTCAACGTGAGAATTCAAGAAAGGAAGAAGAAGAATTTGAATGTGTTAGAACATGCATACGAAGCAAAGGATATTGTTTTTATTCCCATGTCTTTCAGAGTGCTGTAAGAGAAAACTGTTGAGTTTTATTTCAAAGTTGGAATTGAACTTTCTCTCCACTTGCATTTCATCTTGTTGGTCGGCGTGTGGAGTTATTTTGTTAGTCACATGTATCACTTCCGCAACTGCTTGTGCTGACCTGAAATGTTGACTGAGCTGAGGACGTGTTACCCTCGCTGTGAAGAGTCGAGGCACGGTTGGGGTAGGGGAGTGTTATGGTCAAAGGATCAAACCAAACAATTAATAAACGCAACCGTTTTTTTTATCCAACGATCTTTAAAAAAAAATTTGTATTATATAGATTGAAAACCCTCTCCTTTTGCTTGAGCCTTTTTCAAATTCGATAAAGATCAAATTCGTGGGAGCAAGTAAAGACATTTTCAATACTTATCTTATCTTATCTGTTTCAGACGCTCCTTCTATACGTAAGATTAATGCGTCCTACGCTTATCTATGGTTTGTGTTTAGTCCTGCATTCTTATTAGAGTTTTAAATGTTGATAAAGTGTTGGCTTTCCTGGTTTCTTCAGGCAACCCATTCCACGCCCGAATTCCGGACGGGAAGAACGAAAATTTGTGTGAGTTTGTTCTTGCATACGGGATAAGAAAGGTGTTTTATCATTATGTCTACTTGCATTTGTTGTACACCGTCTGATAATGATGAAGATTAATTTAGTTTGTCATGAAAATTTAACGCCCCTTTTGAATTTTTTATAAAGTTATGTTGTTTTTAACATCTGTTTTAGAAAATTATACTTAAGAAATAATTTAAAACTCGTATAAACAATATATTTTATGTAAAGCACATTTATACATCATTATAAGTCGAAAAATATCTTCTTAAAATTCATGATGCCAAGAAATTATATTTTTTTTAAAAAAAAAGGTGACTAAAAATAGAAGAAAACGTTATTGATGTGGTACTACAATATTAATATTGATAGACTTAATACAAAATTTCGTCTTCGCTATAGTTTTTAAATTATTATTTATTAATCTTTTTTTTCCTTTTAAAAATATGTTTTTACTCGTTTTTCGAATGAAAATCTTTTTATAAAAAAAATTAATTAACGTATTTTACTACGTCTTTCCTTTGATTAAAAATGTCAAATTAAGATTACGTTTGAGATTACCATTTTATCGTAAAATGCGTCTCACTCAAAGCCAAAACTAACGATTTTTTTAAAATGATCCTGTATCGCATTACACAACAACCAAATCAATCAATTACGTTTAGACTCTTTATAATTGATTGAATGGCCAAGTTGGAAACTGACACCATGAAATAATAAAAAGTTAACAATGAAAATTAAAATAAATTTAACCAAATAATCAATAATGATAACGATAATTAAATAACAATTTTGATATCTATTGTTAATACTGGCTTAGTTTTCAAAGGAGTCAAATGGAATTTGAATTGCTTATTTTTAGAAGCAAAAAATAAATTCCAGTTTAGCTAACGATTCGCCCTTTCTTGTCTCACTTTAAATATTGCAGATTTTAAAAAAAAATTAAACTTCATCTTTTATTTATTTTACAATTCAGCTTTAAAAAAATAAAATAATTACCACTTCTTATTCCACTTATTGACCCCTCCGCCCCCCACCCACCCACCCACCTTATACGCACTCACTTTTGCCATAACAAGGGAGATTATGTCCGGCGAAAAATCCTTGAAGAGAGGCGGGCAAGCGGTTATATTTGTCTGCACCTGTAGCATTGACTGCATCTGACACAATAGACCCGAGCCAATTATAGCCTGCCCCTTCCAGCAAGCTATTATAAGGTTTCAATGTGGACGGCGCACTACAATTTTTGGCGCCGGATATAGCCGGGGAGAAAGAATAGACGGCACTGTCTCCTTCAAGTTACCAACCTAAACCTAACGGTGTCATATCATTCTATTGAAAGCTGCAGATGAATTGTTGATTTGGTTTCGTTGGTGTAGAGCAGTGCTTCTCAAAGTGGTGGTCCGCGGACCGGTGCCGGTCCTTGGGCCATCCGCTGCCGGTCCGCAGATGTTCTCAAAAAAAAGGGCCGAAAAATTGTCAGTGCAGTGAAAATATTGCACCGGTCCCTGGTGCAATGGAAAAAATTCCTGCCGGTCCGCCATGCTAAAAAGTTTGAGAAGCACTGGTGTAGAATACTGTAGAAGGAAAAAGAAAAAGACATTTATTTTTGGTGGTTAAAGAGCGGAAGTGTTTGGTGCATATCGTAAGCGATTCCGTAACAAATGTTGTCATGGTGATGCTTTGAAGACGTGGGTGGATGACGATAATGTGAAATTAAAGGGGTGGGGTGGTGGCTGGAGAGACCAAATTTACTGTATACATTTTAAAATTATGTATGTCATTTATTTCAATAAACGTTAAACAACTTACTATAATTTAGTTTAGAAACATCAAACATTTTTTTAAAAAATCCTTTATATTAACTCGTGGTTTCTGTTTGTTTGGTTGATTGTTTGCTTGCTGGCTTGTCGCCAAAACTTTGGATTGATTTTTAACCCACTTTCTCGTAAGCTAGCGAGCTGAAATTTTGCAGGCAGTTTTGTACCGATGATAAAACGATGTATCAAAATTTCAGATCGATCGCATGTACTGTAATTAAATTATTGAATTTTTAGATTATTTTATTTATCTCTATGTATCATGTTATTTTTCGAGATAGAGTGTCGCGGTGCGTATATTATTGAACGACCTTTCTGTCGCGCTATAAGGTGCGTATTTTATTGACAACACTTTTTATAAACATATTCCTGATCGGTGCGCATTATATTAAACATGTTTTACGACACAACTGCAATTTTGTATTTTTGGATGGTCTTGCGCTGCGTATTATAACGAAACATTCTTTTAGTTACGTCTCGTACATAAATGATTTATAGTCAAAAAACTTGATTTTTACGTTTTTTTTTAATTATGGAACCAACCCACATATATGGCGACATGTGCAAAATACTCTACTTGTATTTTCCTTCAGATTCAGTGTATCACAAGTCACAAGTTAAAATATAAAACCAATGTATTGTTCTGAAAATTAATGTGATTAATCAATAATTGAATTTCTTTGTGTAACATTATCTCCAGTTGAATAAACAAGTTACATGTATTGTGACAGTGTGTCCATGAAGAAAATAAAAATCCTTTTGATAATAATGAAAAATCAATTCTCACACACATTTAAATTTGAGTAAAGTTGTATTCAAAATCCAACATTAGCATAAGAATGACTTCTTACATTTAAAATTTAGATATCTTTACCGTTAGATTTAATCGTTATTAAAAGGTTAAGTTTTAAATTTAAAAAAAAATAATATTTTTTCAACGGACATAGTAAGCTTTTGTGTTCATTCACATTAAAAAAAACAAAAAAAAACAAAAAAATTTGCATTAAATAGCAATGATCAAAGTTTATTCGTATAAGTCTACATAATTCATTAAAATTTCAATTTACCTAACACATTTAGTTACTTTTATAACATTCCTCTGCCTTGTTACAATGTTTTTACAAAATTTCTTTCTACTCACCGGGTTGATTTTCCAAAGACCAACAGTCTTGCAAGTCTACTTTGTTTTGTTATATTATCGAAAAATAATGCGTACACAATAACTGTGTATTTTTTAAAAAAACAATAATAATAAATTGTTTAACAGTGTGAGAAGGGGGAGGGTGGTTGTAAAAAAAAAGGCGCCAAGACTATGTTGTATTTGCCTGTCCAGAAGATGGAACATGTTTCCCAGGAATTAAGCAAAGCTTTAAGAAAATAGTTTAAAGGTATCCAAAATATGAGATTAGAAAAGTTTTGGGGGAAAAACACAATTTTTTAAACACACACACACATACACGCACGCGCACACGCACACACAATTATCTTACCCATGACCTATTCATAAAGTGTGTAACTTCAATACAGCCTCGGCAAGAAATTTCAATTTTTTGTTGGACCCGTTCTCTCTGCCACTCCGAGTGGACGACCGCCGTTCTTTAGAGGAGTTATTTGAACTCTTTGATTTTGAACACGACACAGATGTGTTTCCAGATAAAGCCATTTACAAAATTTACTGCATTTTTTGTAAAATTTGACAATTTCGCAATCTGGTACTTGCTGGTTTGTTTGATTTTTAACCACGTTTTTATTAACTCGCTTTTGTTCCTGTGGCATTGTTTGTTTGTGGTTTGTTTGTCCACAATATTTCAAATCTGCCAAAGTAAAATTAAACCACTTCTGATGGTCCTAGAGATCCCAAAATTTTACCACAGATAGATCTTGGATGACAATTCATTGTAACAAAATTTCAGATCGATCTAATGTACCGTTATTAGATTATTCAACATTTTAGTTTATCTATATATAAGCATCTGTACCGTCTACTTTTGTTGACATCCATGAGTTGACCCCGTGACCACATTACTGTGTTTTTAAAAACGTTGGGCTGGCGCTTATGAGGTTTTTGGTATAAAAAAAATAGAGGTAAAAAAATATTTTTTTAAAAATCACGTTTTTATAAGGGGACTAAAAAGAATAAAATAAATAGAGGTAAAAAAAAGATTTTTAAAAAACCCCTTTTTATAAGTGTACCAAAAAGAAGAAAATAATTTAAGACTAATAAGTTCAAGTACTTTCATATAAGATGACTAAAAACGTGGGGCGGGTGTTTGGTATAAAAATTAACGATTTATAATTAAGAAGGCAAAAAGATATCTATAAGTTACTATAAGTGAGAAAATGATTGAACCGCATATGTAAAACCTCATAAGCGCCCGCCCAACGTTTTTAGTCATATTATATGAAAGTACTTTTTATTTTCTTCTTGTTAGTACACTTATAAAAACGTGGTTTTTAAAAATCTTTTTTTACCTCTATTTATTTAAAATATATTTGGAGCTGTATTTATTTGTATCGCAAAGTAGACGCCTAAGACTGTTACAATCTCGGTAGCCAAACTGAAAAACTGAATGATTTGACTAATACTAAAATCCAACCAAAATTTAAGAATTGTTCTTGAACAGTTTTATTGAACAGATCGCTTGGGTCGGAGAGGGAGTTACGGTGGAAGTGGGCTAAAGGGAAGGATGAAGATCTACATGCGAGAACGGTCAGACAGACTTAACCTTGAAAAATCCAGATTTCCATGGCAACAGCACTCCCCTGTCACATGTTTATGCGCAAAATAATGACCATGTTTACATTGAAAGGGCATTGAGGCAACTTTAAAGAAATCTGGCAATGTTATGCAAATGTATAAATATAAACCGCGGGCTCGTTACGAGCGCAACAACATAAAACAAAAGAGTGGAACTCCGCACACATCCCCTTCAATAAGCCGAGAGCGTTTGGATATGAAGAAAAACAGAAGGAAGAAGAACAGAGATATCTGGAGGGCTTTACATATGTTATCTTGGCGCCATTAAGGAGTGACATTTGTGTCTTGGCTGATGTTCAAAAAATGACCTCTGTGTTTTTGTTATTCAGGAATCATAACCTATGAGATACCGCGCAAAGACCGCGTGATGACTCAAAACAATGGAAGAATATATGTTTGTGATTTTAAATATTCAGATGTCTGGCTATTCGTCGGCAAGGGGCCTTTTCCGAAAAAAAAATTGAAATATTTTTTAAAGAAATTAAATATACTATGTCTGTTCCCAGTTAGCACTTTGTCAGTCTCTCAGTCTATGCATGTTCCCAGATAGAACTCTGTCAGTCTCTCAGTCTATACATGTTCCCAGATAGCAATCTCCCAGTCTATCTGTTCACAGGTAGCAATCTCTCAATCTCTCTGTTCCCAGAAAGCATGCTCTCGGTCTGTGTTCCCAAATAGGGAGCAGTTAAGGAATTACTCCACTTATCTTTGTGTTCTAAGACGGGCTTTATTTCATAAATTACAATATTACCCTTCAAAACCAGTGTATTTATCACAATTGAGACATTCGCAAGGAACATGAACTCTTACGCTTGTCATCTGAGAGAAGCAATCGATAGAAACAATCCTTGGCTTGGAGCTGTATGACAGGGAGATATGGGGAACCTTGGCGCAGAACGGAAGTTATTCAATTACTACGTCATTTCCCTCGTATTTGCCATCCTAGGAAGCAATCTTGTTTGTCCCGCAAATTCGAACAGGAAAACAAGTATCTAAACCGAGGATTCTTCAAAGTTAGAAAGATCGAAGGCCGCCACTGAAATTAGGCATTTGCTCCGAATTTGAGATCTACAACTTTTGGCCAAGACGCAGAAAGGGCGGCATGGTATTGAGGAAGATAGCAAAACCAAAAAATACTCGCAGATATCGCTGGAATTCAAATAAAAGTAGCGCTAAAACAAACTTAATTTTGTTTAGGAGACAGAACATGGGGAAAATAATATATATCACACTGCTACACCCGTTTAAATCACTGCGGGAAAAGTTTGTCAATAAATGTATTAAGTCCCACAAAATGTAAGTTCGAAGCAAAGAATCGATTTTTGTGCTGTATAACAATAATTGGTACAACTAATTAATTTGATTATTGGCGTGTTGTCTACCCATCCCCCCTCTACCCAGCCACCCTTTTATACCAAAAATAAACGTAAATTTAAAAAAAAATTAAAACCATAAAAAATTATGTAAGTGTTTCAAAGTAAAACAATAAACGTACTCGAGATTTCGAATTTTATGTACGGTTGCCAATCCGGTAAAAGGTGACGGGGACAGGGCGTCTGTGGTATTTCTGAAAGTATAAACCTAAATACATGGAAATCACAAAAACAGCCCACAGCCTTATTCCCTTATTGCATTGATTAATGCCACTCTCACATTTGCCAACACAAAATTAGAATTAAATAGTTCACTGTTCACTAGTTAATCAAATTTAGCCATCCAATCTATTGTGGCCCTGAAAATAATGTTGGCCATTCCACCAACGTTGGTCAGGAAAACAAAGTTGGCTTTAAAGTACTAATAATGACATTTAATGTGACTAGAGTCAGCTCCAAGAAACTTGTATTAAAAGCCTTCTAAGCGCGTGACTTTATCACGTGTTTGCGTAGGTGGCGGATCACGTGATTTTCTATTTTTGGCCTCGACATCTATGCCTTGCACGGCTTAAACCAGCGCCAACTGGCCACTGGTTGCGTGGTTGTTTTCGCTAAAAATTTTGTTTCCTGAAAACCGAAGTGAGAGATGGAAACAAAGATTGATCAACAGTTTAAACGTTGAACTGATCCTAATGGCGTCTGATAGCAGCTCTCCAGGGAGACTGGTTTTACGATTTACTGAAGCATTCTGTGGTAATCTTTATGATTATTGTAACCGGTAGCAGCGATTGGGAGAAAAAATTAAATTAGATGTCAACCGTTTTACTGCTTCCGATGTTTGAACGTCACATCAGGTGGAGTTAACAGAACGTCACATCAGGTGGAGTTAACAGAACGTCACATCAGGTGGAGTTAACAGAACGTCACATCAGGTGGAGTTAACAGAACGTCACATCAGGTGGAGTTAACAGAACGTCACATCAGGTGGAGTTAACAGAACGTCACATCAGGTGGAGTTAACAGAACGTCACATCAGGTGGAGTTAACAGAACGTCACATCAGGTGGAGTTAACAGAACGTCACATCAGGTGGAGTTAACAGAACGTCACATCAGGTGGAGTTAACAGAACGTCACATCAGGTGGAGTTAACAGAACGTCACATCAGGTGGAGTTAACAGAACGTCACATCAGGTGGAGTTAACAGAACGTCACATCAGGTGGAGGTAACAGAACGTCACATCAGGTGGAGGTAACAGAACGTCACATCAGGTGGAGGTAACAGAACGTCACATCAGGTGGAGGTAACAGAACGTCACATCAGGTGGAGGTAACAGAACGTCACATCAGGTGGAGTTAACAGAACGTCACATCAGGTGGAGGTAACAGAACGTCACATCAGGTGGAGTTAACAGAACGTCACATCAGGTGGAGTTAACAGAACGTCACATCAGGTGGAGTAACAGAACGTCACATCAGGTGGAGTTAACAGAACGTCACATCAGGTGGAGGTAACAGAACGTCACATCAGGTGGAGTTAACAGAACGTCACATCAGGTGGAGTTAACAGAACGTCACATCAGGTGGAGTTAACAGAACGTCACATCAGGGGGAGGTAACAGAACGTCACATCAGGTGGAGTTAACAGAACGTCACATCAGGGTGGAGTTAACAGAACGTCACATCAGGTGGAGGTAACAGAACGTCACATCAGGTGGAGTTAACAGAACGTCACATCAGGGGGAGTTAACAAAACGTCACATCAGGGGGAGGTAACAGAACGTCACATCAGGTGGAGTTAACAGAACGTGATGTTATATCATCAAATACACCTGATTGTTCTTATTCATTATTTTTTATTAACATTTTTTAAAATTAGTTTCTTATTGGCGTTACTTTAACGTTATTGTTACAATATAAGAGGCTTATATTGTAACAAGTGCTATCTAACTGTTGCAATGATCAAAATTGTGGTATAACTTCCCTATCACCCTATTCCTGGCAACCAGCTACATACAAAATTATTTTTGGAAGAATATATTTGAAATTCTAAGAATGTAATTTTTTTTTAATTTCTTTTTTTTAAAATTATTTTTAAATTCAATAATGAGGCCACGCCATAAATGGAGATACGAAAGAAAACGGAGATACAAATTATATTAATAATGAATACAGTTAACTATTCCGTCTTGCTCTTTGTGTCAAATAGCAGCAGTGGCGTAACTAAGATATGCTGCGCCCGGGGACAAACTATAAAATTGGCGCCCCCACCCCGCTACATGATAAATTAATTTCTTGCCGTTGTTATTTACTAAAAACTTAACGTTGTAAGCCTCATTTTGATAAACCTGTACCTTAGACCAGGTTGGGGGGCGCACATTTACCCCCTGCCAGGCTTGCTACCCTCCAGAATTGCAGCTATCCCAGCCAACCCAATCCCACCCCTTTGTTCTTTTGAAGAAAAAAAAACAACTTTCCCCGATTGTGTAAACATTTTATGGTTTGCTATTTGCGTGCGGGTTTGAATGTCAACGAAATCATTTCATCAGTTTCAATGCACGGAGTGCAGACTTTGACGACCTGGATGTGACATTGTCGTGGGTGGTCAGTGCTCCACATTATGTGCGGGTGATCAGCTATATATATGTGGTCGTGGGTGGACAGGGGAATACACCCACGTCTTTGTGTATGGTGTAATACAGTGTCGTCGTCGGGTAATGTTATACGCTCTCGTCATTGTCTAGTTTATTACACATTTGTCGCTGGATAATAATATCACACTTTTGTTATACTTTCGTCATTTTGAAATGTAAAACATAATTGTCATTTATCAATTTAGTACATTGTGGCCATTTACCAGTTGAATACATTGATATTTACAATTTTACTATATAGTTCACTTTTACTAGTGTAAGACATTGTAAGCTGTAAAAATTTGTAAGTGAGACTTGCCACAATATCACATTCCCATATAATGGACGTTTCGAACAACGTTGGAAGGAAATAAAACTTTACAAAATGCATGAATGAGTTTTAATATGACTCTAAAGCTGTAATAAAAAGACTTTTAAAATGTTTATGTTACTTCGTGTGTGTTTATGTGTTTTGTGTGTGTGTGTGTTTGTTTGTGTGTGTGTGTGTGTGTTGATTTCTATAAACTCGTTGATAAACTTTTGTATTTTCAGTATTTAGAAATTTGACATTTAATTTGTGGCTGCTTGTGATGTTTTACCAATAGCGTTAATTTTTTTAAAATATTTGATTACTAGTTTGTTCTGCGGCGCCGTGGCGCCTGCGGCGCCCCCTTTTTTATGGGTGCCTACGGCGCCCACCTTTTTTAAAAGCCCAACTAACTTGTCCTTGTATGATAAATACGTAATAATAAAAATTTCTTAAATGTACACAAAGTATTTTATAATAGTTTTTTTTTAAATTTTATTTTTTATGTTAAAAGCCCAAGTAACTTATCCTTGTATGATAAATACGAAATATTCCTAAAATGTTAACAAAGTATGTATATAATATAGGTTTTACTGCGGCGCCCACTTTTTTCAAAAGCCCAACAAACTTGTCGTAATATTAAACTACCTTAAATGTACACAAAGTAATTTTAAATTGAGGTTGTAGGGCGCATAAGGCGCCCACTTGTCAAAAGCCCAAGTAACTTATCCTTGTATGATAAACACGAAATATTCCTGAAAATTAAACAAAGCATTTATATAATAATTTTTACAGTGCTAATCACCACACGATTTTTAAACTAATTTTCGAAAGCAGCGCACCAAATTACTGCACCAAAAAATAACTATTTTGCGTCAATCAGCACTGCTTACAACGCAAATTTTTAAAAAAGCAGAGTGATTTCCCTCAACGTTAGGGGGCAGTGACAAATGAGCGTAAATATATTATATAATATATGTTATGTTGCGACAAAACAGTGTGTCGTCATTCTGACTTAACAAATCCCTTTCTCTCGTGCTCTAGATTATTTGGATATAGCGTGGACCAAAATCGCGGCAGTACTTCGCAATTAACAGCAGTGTCTCAGTGGTGTATATGTAACGTGGTATCGATGAGCTGTTTATTAAAGAACTGATTGAGGTGTATTCTTACTGCTGCACGTCTAGCCAATGTCTGGGGTGTCCAGTTGCTGGACTATTAAAGGTCTATTTCATGGTATATGTTTTAACTGCGCATTTGACCCGGAATAAACTTGGGTGGGTGATCATTTGTTTTTTTTTCAAGTAGTGTCGTTTTCAGATCTGTTAAGTTTTGTCTGGATTGTGTGTCGGGGTGATTGGCTCTGACCGGTGTGACGACGTAATCATATCACTGTGTGGACTTATGGCTCTGACCGGTGTGACGACGTAATGATATCACTGTGTGGACGTATGGCTCTGACCGGTGTGACGACAGAATCATATCGCTGTGTGGACTTATTATGGCACTGACGTGTAGGAATGAGGAAATCGTTTAAAAACCAGCAAGGGCAACGCAGCCAGACTTAACGATGTCGAGCTTAGTTCTTGTCTGGTGATTGTTACGCACCGACTGTGGTGCTTGAAAGTGCGTGGTGTGTCAGATCTGTACGTTGTGGTATTTGAAAGTGCGCAGTGTGTCTGATCATGTATGTACGTTTTGCTAACGTTGTTTTATTTGACGCCTTTGGACTTGTGGCGTATTGTGTCATGACTTTGGCATATATGTGACGTATTATCATCTACCGCATTTGTTTGTTGTTTTGGCAGTGGCTGGGTGAACACTATGAAATCAATAATCATTTAGATCTGATCGAACGACGTCATTTAATCAGACCCATAGTTAATACTCTAAATTTTTTGATAGAGCGAATAGAACACATTACGTTGTGATACATTTTAAATTAATATAGTATGTTTAACATGCTAAAAGATATTATATGCACGTGCGGAGCATTCATAGCTCCTTTAAGCCTTAAATTTACTATTTTCAATTTCATTTTATTTTAAAATAGATTTCTTGGGGTTTTTTTTCTTGTTTTTTTTAAAATGTTTATATATTTTGCGCCATCAAAAGTCCTTCCTCGGCTGGTGTTAGGTTTGTTCTCTACACTATGATGTCTCCATGACACGAACAAGCGTCTTTCCCGCCAGCAGATGCGACAGGCTGTCGACACAAGTCCATTTGCACTGAAGATTTCGAAGTAAACTAATTCTTTGTAGAAATAAAGAACCAGAATACTACTTACGTCTTATGGAGCTATCGTGTTGCCGTATGAAAAAGTACAATCTCTATGAACCAAACAGTATTCAAAGTTATACGGAAAGTTACGTTTTTAGATGCAATGAAACCTAACCGGGTTCTTTCCACTTTGATGTTTTACACAAATCGACATAACATCGTGTCACGACTCACACATTAATTTGTATCTGAACTGCTCATAGACGAAAGACTTGACTTTGTGTGGGTGGGTGGGGGGGGGGAGTAGAGCTGCTGTAATTTTGAATTAAAAGCAACTTCTCTCTCACAGTCAAACCTAACGTTTGAGCCTTTCTAAACCCGATGACGTATTCTATCTAAACCCAATCAAGTGACTTTAACTTAGGTGGACTCTTTTATTCTCACTTAATCACAATGATTTAAATTGGGGAATTTTTTTTAATTTGCTGTTGTTTTTTTTTCTTTTTTTTTCCTATGTCATTTTTAAAAAATGAATCAGATTTCTTACATGGCTATTTAATTTATGTTAAATATTTTATATTAGAATTAAACTGTTTTTAACATTAGACACTTTGGAAGATGAACATCGAATAGGCATTGCGCAAAATTGTTCTCTGTAAAAAGAAATGTGTCTTGGTGTCCTTATTACCAGACCTGGACAGACGTCTTATCGATCCTTTGCTGAACTCCATGACGTAGATGATGCACACACGTAATCAGATCTGCACCGATCTACAGTGCCACGCGCGCGCTATAACGTCAGAACCACCATATCTAAATTATTATTGGCAAAATATTTCCACCAATCCAAGAACGTCTTCCGTCCAATCTGTCCATTCTGACGTCACAATGATGACCTGATTTTTATTTTTAGCTTTTTGACGCTCGTATCGGGTCAGTGGCAAAGGGTCGAGCTATTTATAGCCAGCCTATTAAACACGCCGCTGTTGGACAAAATCGATGAAGTGAAACAAGACTTGTAGTGATTAATCCTATTTTTATGTCGGGTGTTCGGACTATGGTCATGAAGCAAATATTTGAACGGGGCTAGTTGGTTTCGAGGCTTCACGTGGCTCTCTGGTCGTCTGAAAAGAAAGTAGAAGAAACAACGAACCCACCACGGCTGAAACACTACGGCTGCGGGTATATTTTGGGACTCTCGATGTTTTTCCTGTTTTGAAGGATTCTCTGTTTTGGATTTGTTTTTTCTGTTTGTGCTTTCATTTTATTTCGGCCCTTCGTGTGATTTGGCGTGAAAAGTGATTTCAGAAATCCTTGATTTATTTTTAATATCTTTGGTTAATCATTGTTCGTTGTCCTATCACCAGTTTTATTTTCTATTTTTAGAAAACTATTTTTAACCCCTCGATTGTTGTTCAAACTCATTAAAATGTTTCTGTAATTTCTTGTCCAACTTTCAAAATGATATGTAACAACTTGCGAGGATACTTTAATTGTATCTAATTTTTTTAATGATTTTATTCACCCTGTCAAAAACCTCTTTAAAATTATTAAAGTATCTGGGGGAAAAAAGGTGGAAAAAAATAAGGAAAAAAAGAACAACAACTCGTTTTCTCCAATCCAGATAACGAAATAATTGTGGAAAGACTGATCCACCCTCCCCTGCCCCCCACTTTTTCGCTTTCAATATTAACGAGAGCAATATAATTTCGTATAGAAAGTATCAGAACATTTGGGGGTTTGTATGACGACGTTGCCTGGTTGTATACTTAGAATTCAATCATCTTGTCACCATAGGTTTTGTAGACACATGTTTTTCAAAGAAAAGTTTTAATGGGGCGATTGAGCAAAACAATGTATCTCTTGAGTTTAAGAGTTCCGGTTCCCAGTCTACATATTATTAGCAGGTGTTATTAGGTTTATATGGATCCTCCTTTCATCTCGTCGCCTTTGCTGACGTCACTTTTATCTCATCGATGACTCCGACGGTGAATATTTAAAGAAATTAGTATAGGAAAATTAGTCACTTAACCTGCTATTATCTAACCTACTTGATAATGCCCATTTCATCTGGGACTATGCCCTACCTTCTGGAAATGTGCCATTCCACGTTTGAATGTGCAGATTCACCTTAAAATTTCCTCTTCCACTCGAGAACTGTCCTCTTCCACCTTAGAATGTGCTCTTCTACCTTAAAATGTGCCCCTCCACCTGATAATGTGCCTTTCTATTAGGAAAGGGAGGCGTTATACGGAGATATCTCCGAATAACTCCCGGCTTTATACGGAGATTTCTTTTTTAAAAAACAAACAGAATTTCCGTTCTAATTTAGTATAAATTATGTACCTATCATAGCTTAAAATTTATTTCAAAAAGATTTATGATTTTAAAATTAATTTGGTAAAAGCAAAGAGAACGGTGCACTCGATAAATTGTATTTTTGGTTGCTATATTTGTTGTTTTTTCTATTTTAATTTAAAAAATAGACAACTAAACCTAACCCAGACCCTAAAACTGAAACTGCAACCTTACAAAAAAAGACTCAAACGAAACTCGAACCTCCACTTGACATTTAGAGTTCAAGAATCTAATGACCTAACCGTGAGACCACAGAAGCTCATGAATGGTTTGAATTTTTAAAAATCTTATATCAAATCGGCAAGTAGTCACATGACCAGCCAAAAAAAGTTGCGTATGACGCTAAGAATCATGGGAAATATCTGTCTATAATGCCCAGCGTTATACGGAGATATCTCCGAATAATCACTTCGATTAGGAAATGTGCCCGTCCACAGCAGAATAAGATCTTTCCATCTGCAAATGTGCCAAGGCACCTAGAGAAGATCTCTTCCAAAAGGGAATGCATCTTTCACTGTTCTGTTTTTACCCGCCATTGATTCTCGTCTCTAAAGTTAACCTTTACGATACTGCCGTTGAATGCACCACAGGGATGAAGATACTAAGCCGTCAAGAGTTAAACGTTTTAGTGTTTCAAAGTTTCCAGCATCCCTCAACTCGGCTCAACCACAGGGTAAACAAGGGTTAACTACAGGTTGTTAGGGTAAACAAGGGTTAACTACAGGTTGTTAAGGTAAACAAGGGTTAACTACAGGTTGTTAGGGTAAACAAGGGTTAACTACAGGTTGTTAGGGTAAACAAGGGTTAACTACAGGTTGTTAGGGTAAACAAGGGTTAACTACAGGTTGTTAGGGTAAACAAGGGTTAACTACAGGTTGTTAGGGTAAACAAGAGTTAACTACAGGTTGTTAGGGTAAACAAGGGTTAACTACAGGTTGTATAGAGGCCCAGTCAGAGTTAAGTTTGGCTATTAGCGTGATATGGTTGCGTGATGGGATATCCACAACTCGATATACTAGGGGCTGTGGGGGGGGGAGAGGTGCTGGCCGGATCTCCGGTGTAGAAAAGCTGTCAACATTACTTTGCTCATGCACTGCTCTAAACAAGCCCACAGTCCTCCGTCAAACATACACGAACGCGTATGTTTTAAAACTTTCATCAATATCCATCCATCCATCCATCCACCCATCCATCTACCCATCCGTCATCTACCTTTATTATAAGGCATGGTGAATTTTAAAGATGTTGCCCTCTATAGAGGGTGCCAGGGAAGGAAGCCCCTGTCTGACCCCCCCCCACACCTTCTCTATTCATAAAGACTTGAGGGTGGGGTTAAGACGGATAAATCCCACAAGCAGATATTACGACTTAAGACCTGAATACAAATCGATATCGAGGAGAAACAGCGCATTGTAATCGAACGTCGATAAGAATTACGTACTTAGCCATTTGCTGGGGGAGTAGGGGAGTGGGGGCGGGGTGGAGGTGAAAGATACACAGCATCGAGGCAAACCAAGTGCCTGGCAGGTTCAACGGCAGCTCGTGACGTCATAAGGCCTAGCCTCAATTAGGGATGCCCTTTCTCCCTGTGTAAGGTCGATGGATGGCCCCGGCTAATCACAACGTTTGTCGAAATCCCCGTATGACGCCCTGAGAAGATGATGGTCTGCAGCAGATGATATTTTTTTAAACTGCGAATTTGCTGTTCGTTGAATTAACTTCCTTATCTTATCTGTCTTATCTGTTGAAGACGATTCTTCTGTACAGAAGATTATTGCGTCCTATGCTTATCCATGGTTTGTGTCTAGTCTTGAATTTTTATTCGAGTTTTTAATGTTCATAAAGTGTTGGTTTTCCTGGTTTCCCCAGGCAAACCATTCCACGTCCGAATTCCGGACGGGAAGAACGAGAATTTGCATGTGTTTGCTATTGCATACCAAAAAAGAAAAGGTGTTTTTATACCAATGTCTACCCGATGGTTGTATTAGATTATCTTTGTGTTGTATTTCCAAGTTAGAATTAATTGCCTTATGTATTATTACTACTTTGCTCTTTGCACTTCTATCCTCAAGTGTTTCAAGGTTTAATGATTTAACTGAGTTTGTTACTCTTGTTAGTTTTGAATACTCTCCAGTAATTCTTCGCCAACCACCTCCAAGAAAACGATATTCCAAAGTATTTAGCTTATGTTTATGACATGCGAGATCCTAATTTTAGCCCAATGCCCATTTCTCCACATTAAAAAATTGATAATTTCGAATTTTAATTTTTTTTCACACAGAGATTTGTATTTTTCCTAAGAATGCTGACATCTTAAGATATGTATTACCTTTTCCCCACTTATGAAAGTTACTCTTTGAGAAACATTGCATGACGTCACCATCATTGATAGTTTTTCCCCCCTTTAAAAAAAAATCCTCTTTACATGTAAAAGCTACTTAATTTTTTTTATTGTAACCCCTGTCGTGATTTAAATTAGTGAAAGGAAAATACACTGATTGGGGTTCTCATTTTCTTTACTTTTTTTCTCTTTCCTCAGATGAGTCATCCTTAAAGCCAAGACATTGCTCAAGGCGTGGTTATAGCCACCGATCTGTTAGCCTTGGCGAAAGAGGGACAGAAAGGAAAAAAAATATGTGAGAGGTTCCCCCCTCGGCAAATCTCGTCTCTTAAAAAAAATCCCTGCGATATTCGGAGGGTAACGAGGAGAGAGAGAAAGAAAGAGTGATAGAGAGACGAGAAGGGTGATCTATCGATTTATTGGCTTTCTTTCACGGGCGTCTCCCCGGCCCCGTAGACTGGCAACTTGGTCTCTGATCACTGCTCGCCTACAGCCCGCCGAATCAGCCCCGGAATCCCCAGCCAGCCTCCCCAACCCCGCCCGCCCGCCTTTCACCCCACGATCCTTCCCTACCCTTCCTTGCGCCAGCTTGTTAGTAGGGCTATTTTCATTGTGACGGAATTTGACGTGGCGTGTGGCTATCGAGGACGGAGCGAGAAGGGGGGTTGAAGTGAAATGACGCAGACGATGTGAGCTGTGAATATACCTCACATTGATCACAACCGAAGATGAACCGCGGATGTTAGCCGGACCCGTCGTGGATGGGGGACCCACGTCCGACCTTCTGGTGTGGATAATTTTCAAAACTGTTTTAGTCGTGAGATCACAAGAGTCGAGGAGATGATTCCACATTCTATTCACGTCATCTCAAAATAACTCAATATTTTATTTTTTAATATATTGTTTTCTTTCTTTTACACCTTTATGCCAATCAAGTTTTTCTCCGAAATGAAATGATGGCATTGCTTCCAAACACAGAAAACGTCATTGAGAGTAACGCCAACTCCAATTTCTTGAGGCCGAACTCGGCGCTGTTCAACTCGGAGTCCGACGAGGATATTCAGTCGGTCCGGTCGAAATCACAGTCTCCGAGATGCAGCACGTCGGAGAACCTTCAGATGCTGAGTCTTCGGGATCACTACGAGATCGTACGAGACCTGGGCCGCGGGACGTACGGGAAGGTGATTCAGGTCACGTGTAAAGAAACGGGCGCGAAGATAGCGCTGAAGATCTTGCCCAAGTCGTCGACAAAGCTGCGCGACTTCCAGCGCGAGTTCAACATCAGCTACTACCTGTCGCCGCACGGCAACATCGTGGACAGCTACAACGTAGCCTTCGAGACGCGGGCGAGCTACGTCTTTGCGCTGGAGTACGCCCCGATGGGCGACCTCTTCGACTCCATACCGCCTCAGGTTGGGATGGTGGAGCAGGACACGAAGACAGTCATCCGGCAGGTGGCGTCGGCCCTTGAGTTTATGCACAGCAAAAAGCTCGTCCATCGCGACATCAAGCCCGAGAACATCCTGGTCCTGGCGCAGGACTTCTCAAAAGTAAAACTCATGGACTTCGGCATGACCCGCCGAGACGGCGCCATGGTTCGTAAAACCAACGGGAGCATTCCATACACCCCGCCGGAAGTCTGCGAAGCGGTTCGGAACGAAAGTATATTAGTAACTTCCGGGGCGGATGTCTGGGCGCTGGGAGTTCTGTTGTTCTGTATGTTAACGGGGAATTTCCCCTGGGAGAATGCCGACATAGGAGACATTTATTTCAAGGAATTTATTCTGTGGCAGCGGAGGAAGACGACGAAGATTCCATCGCAGTGGAGAAAGTTTTCACCGCGACTCATGAAATTCTTTAGGAAAACCCTGGATATTAAACCCAACAGGCGGAGTTCCGTGAAGGAAATCGCCAAGTACATGAACGATCCCTGGCTGCTCCATCCCACGGATATCAGTGAGAACGAATCCGATTCCGGCACGGAGGCCGAGCAGGTCGATCACCTGTCCATAATGCTTAGGGATCATGGAATCGATACCAGAGTCGACAAGCGGCTGCGGGATCGTCGGATATCGGAGTGGCTCCTTTCACTGTGACTAGCTGCTTTCCGTCCGGTGTTCAAGGCGTTCCGCATGGTCGCCGAGCTCTTCGAGCTGACCTTTCGCGTCCTGGGCCACGTCACTGACAACTTTGTGATCTACTTCCTGTTTTTCGGCCTCGGATTCGTTTTGGGCTTTTTGACCTTCCATGCTGATCCGCTAGGTCAAGGCCGCGGCGTCTTGGATTTGCTGCGGCAGTACCTCTCTACGCTACTCGGCGATGTGTCGGCGTGCGTCAACGACGTCTATCGGAAGATGACCGTTTGCTGAGTCCAGCAGAGTCCAACATAGACGCCCCGGTTCCTATGTGTATGCCCAAATCTTCTAATCAACGAGGGATTCATCATCTTGCCAAACTCAAGTCAGTCGAGTGCCCGTGGGGCGGGGCTTACCTTGCCATTCGGTCCCTGGCTTCTTCCATGAACAATAGTGTCAAGTATTAACCGTAATCTTCTTAATGTTTACTTCACTCAGCAAATGTCAACTACGACGGTTTGTTTAATTTTGCTTCTACTGAGTCGACAATCACCCCCACTGCCCGCTCAGTGTTGACATTTCACATATCAAATGCATTTCATTTTTTGCTTTGTAACTGATGATAGTTTAAATTTAAATGCTCATATCTAATGTTTTATCCTTCCAACATAAACTTGCGCTCTTTCCACTGGATTCCAATACCAATGGAACTATTTACTACATGTTATGTAGGAGGATGACCATAGTAGACATAATCAAGTAACTGAGATATTTATTCTTATTTAGAATCATAAATTATATATATTCTTTGTTAAGAAAAGAAAGACTACATTTTCAATATAACTGTGCAATAATAATGTGTTTTTGTTTCCATAATGATACAGTGACGATGTCATTTGATTATTAAGAAAAGAGAGTTATAACATCATAAAAACAAACATCTGTAATATATATATATATATTTTTGTGTGTGTGAGTTAAAGGCTTTCAAAGTTTGTTGTTATTAAAAAGAAGTTCTATTTGGTGATCTCATAGACCAGGTTTTATAAATTGTTTTTTTTTAAATAACGTTGAGCAATGTCCGCGTTTCTTGCCTTTCTTGTAAATAGATAATTACTTACCAGCATTTGACTTAGTCAATCGGGCATACGCTACCAGTGGCATTGCCCATATCTATGGAGTTGTCTAACTCAAGTAGATGTGCTACAGCAAATTGCCCTCTGTTACTTGGGCACTTCCTGACTTTATTATGCGTAATGTATTTTTTTTTAAAAATTGAACAGTGTTAGCTATATATGCACTGTCATTTTAGCACTTTACGAACCTTACGAGCACTGTCATAAGTTATATGTGCACTGCGTAAGTTATATATGCAATAACGAAATTTTAAATGAGAGCTATAAAAAAAATATTTACAAGCACTGTAGGCATAAGTCGACAAATTTTAGTTAAATGCTCACTGCCGTTAATTGTTTGTGTGTCCAACACAGTTGTATGTGCATCTGTCTTTTTAAATAGCATGAGCAGTATTACAAGTTATATTTGCAATGTCATAATAAAGTGAATATTGCTATGTCTTTGATTATATGTCTACGCACTGACATGTGTGTCCAATGCGTGAATTTTTATGAGCCCTGCTAAAAGTTGAAAGTAGATTGATTTAAGTAATTGATCGACATTCTGTGTGTTGCTAAGGTTAATCGCCTGTGGTTTGGGGACATTCTGTGTGTTGCTAAGGTTAATCGCCTGTGGTTTGGGGACATTCTGTGTGTTGCTAAGGTTAATCGCCTGCGGTTTGGGGACATTTTGTGTGTTGCTAAGGTTAATCGCCTGCGGTTTGGGGACATTCTGGGTGTTGCTAAGGTTAATCGCCTGTGGTTTGGGGACATTCTGTGTGTTGCTAAGGTTAATCGCCTGCGGTTTGGGGACATTTTGTGTGTTGCTAAGGTTAATCGCCTGCGGTTTGGGGACATTCTGTGTGTTGCTAAGGTTAATCGCCTGTGGTTTGGGGACATTCTGTGTGTTGCTAAGGTTAATCGCCTGCGGTTTGGGGACATTCTGTGTGTTACTAAGGTTAATCGCCTGCGGTTTGGGGACATTCTGTGTGTTGCTAAGGTTTAGTCGCCTGCGGTTTGGGGACATTCTGTGTGTTGCTAAGGTTAATCGCCTGCGGTTTGGGGACATTCTGTGTGTTGCTAAGGTTAATCGCCTGCGGTTTGGGGACATTCTGTGTGTTGCTAAGGTTTAGTCGCCTGCGGTTTGGGGACATTCTGTGTGTTGCTAAGGTTTAGTCGCCTGTGGTTTGGGGACATTCTGTGTGTTGCTAACATTAATCGCCTGTGGTTTGGGGACATTCTGTGTGTTGCTAAGGTTTAGTCGCCTGTGGTTTGGGGACATTCTGTGTGTTGCTAAGGTTTAGTTGCCTGTGGTTTGGGGATTTAAAGATGACTGTCAAGGCCCCCAAAATTTTTTTTTAATGCGCTCCTTAATTAATTATATTCTTCTAAAACCAAACAAAAATCTTCGTTTGAGTAAATTAATTTAAAATATGCATTTTAAAGACACACTTAACAATTGTATTGCTTTAAGGGTTCTCGTGGTACTGCTTTATGATTTTATATTGAAACTTTTATTGCATCCCAACTTGAGTTTTATTTGTAAGGGTCAGATTGTAATCTATTTATTAAAAAGATCCTAGTACTACACGCTTCTCTCAATAACACACACACACACATACACACATACATACACACATATATGTATAACCTGATTAACACTATAAAATATTGAATACTATTAAATATGTCTTTTAAAAATGAAGTTTCTGAACCTGTATTTAGCTTAGTCAAAGAGCCATCACACATAGTTATACCGAATGAATTAATCCTGCAAGAGCAGCTTCCAGTGTCTGAATACTATAATATACCATCCCCCACCCCCATGTTAACCTATCTTTGCTAATGCCAATCCGATTTATCATTGGTCTGAATCAGGGCTCGGCAGATTAGGCGCGCAGCTTAACTTTAATCAACAAATAAAAAATATATCAAACACTGTTAATGAATCATTCTTACAGTAGAGTATGAGCTAAATGAATCTGAAATCTTAATCTGGGATACAGTTGACAAGGGTTTCCGACCCTGACCAAGAGTTTACAAACTCTTTTCCTTTATGTTTATGACATTAAATGAAAGAACGCCGCAACAATCTTATGTATTTTTTTCCATGTTCAGTCTCCTATGAAAGGTCTTCGTCATATTTCATACGTATTTCAGCAGGTGCGCCGTGACTTTTTTGTTGAATATTGTTCATGTTGACACATGTAATCAAGCAATAAACTGTTGGTGACTTGTAAACACTTCATTTCAAATAGTAAAGCATTGAGTAAATGTCATGTCCGTAAAGAGATATGTTGTGTTCACTGAATGCTTGCCTGACTATGAATGAATAGTTCATCGATCAGAGGTTTTTATGAAAGTTCGCATGTAGCTAGGAGAATTTGTGTTACAGATGTGAGAGTTTGATGAATATCAAAGCGCCAAAATAATGTATTTCTACGGACTTGAACAGATACATGGTGCTCTAATCCTGATCATTTTAAAGAAGAAAAAAACACGATGTTTCCTGTACGAAGTAATAGCAGCGGAGCCTGTTTTAAGAGTTTTCAACTGGGGTATGGGGCATATAATGGGCTGATGGGAGCGTCATGGGGTTTTAGAAGATCCTTAAAATCTATTTCATTATAACTTTTTATTATTTTTATATACTTTTGTATTGAGGAATACGTTTTTGAAATTTAGATTGTGATTGAAAATTTGTCGATTCAGGGGAGATAGCGGCATTGTAAATATGTTAAGAATATATCCTTGTCCTTTATCTGAGGAATATCCACCATGGCCGTCAAAGTTGTTGCACGTACAATGAAAAGATTTAGAACCATGTTTCCCTTGATGGAAATATGTGCCCTGGATAATTTTCTATCTGGCGTGGCTAAATTCAATTGGGTTATCCACCTGTACAAGGTGGTTGTAGATCAAATAAGTCAGAGCCATAATTTTACTTAATTAGGAGACAACTCTAAACAGTAACCAATCAAAGAATGAACTTTGACTAAACTTATTTCGTATAGTGATTGCTCACGTAGCAATAGCTTTTTTTTGTTGTTGTTGATGTTGTTTTTGTAAGATCTGATCTCTCTGCGATTCTTTCATCTTGCGTGATTTCTTTTCCGGGGGTTCATCTAGTTCTGTGTTTGTGATATTTTTTAAAATAGCTTCTTTTCAACTTTGCCTGGGCTCGATCCACCGCTATCCACAAAAAAGACACTCCTGCAATAGTTATCCACAAAATACATAATTTTAAACCATTTTTTCCATACCATAAATTAATTTTAGGTTTCTTTTTTTAAAAAGTGTAGCTATTTTTGAAATTGTGGAAGCTAGCTTATTTTCCGTATTGAAAGTATTGACCTTAAGAGTCTTTTCATCAGTTCCTCCATGTGAAATTGTTATAATGTTTAAAGGCTGAAACTGACCAACAGTTAAGGCAATCAACTTTCAAATATTTTACACTCAAAACCTAAACTTCTCGTTCCATTGGGGTTTCACAGCATAGTTTAGGTATCGTCATCTGTTTCAATGACATTTAGTATCGTTAACCCTCCACTCCCCTGCCCACTCCCCCAAACCCTCTAACGTGTTTCGAGATAAAACGAAACTTTATACAACAGATTGCTTGGCTAAATTTAGAAACACCGAGGAAAAAAAACGCAAAGAAACATGATAGCAGTTGAGACGTCTACAACATATCAATCGATGGATAAAACAGCTACGTAAAAAAAATCTGTCCAGGAAAACGAATCGATTGTGTGGACATTTATGTGGGGCTGGTGAGTTAACGTCAGAAAATATAATGTACTGCTCTATGTTGGAAACTGATGTCGCCAATAAATTATTGTTTTAAAAAAAAATCTCAAGAACTGTGTGTAATTAAATCGAGCAAATTTCTTTGTTGTTGTGGGTGATTTTTTTTTCGTATGTTTTCTTGTCCGCGTTCTAGACCCCCTAGCGGCACAATGGTGATTTGTAGTCTATTTTGGTATTTGGCGTACATAGACAGTTCGTTAGTTGGCTGGGAGCAATGAGGCAGGAGGAATCCAGCCAGACTGTCCACGGGACATAATCTTGTCTGGGATGTGTGATTGTAAAACCAGATTTGAAGCACCATAAGCAAAGGGGAAAAAAAGATATACTGATTTTCAAAGCAAAAAATAAATAATAAAATGCAAATGAAATTACCAATCAGAATAATGGATAATAATTGGATTGTAAATTTAAGTCTCCCGTCAATCATCTCATATTTCTTTGGCTGTGCATGTGTCAATATTTCTTGCAGCCTCTGTATAATTTAACACTTTCAATACCAAAGAATTTCTTTTATTGTTTTGTGTGTGTGTTTTTTTTAAAGATTGTGCGGCCTTTACCCCAGACATTCCAATCCACCCCAAGGGCTGTTTAGAAACCAAGCGACAACGAATAAATATTTATAGGTTTTTGAAATCGGTGTCGGTAATCTGTAGATGGTTTGGGGTGGATCGAATGGGGGGGGGGAATAGGGTATGGGCGATGGCAGTGAGTTAAGCAAAGGCAAGACATACACAATTCTAAGGGTTAAGTTACATACAGAATTTTATATTAAGAGACCAGTGGAAAAATAGATCACGCCAAAGTTTGTTTTAAAACAAAGAATAGGGGATCGAGCTTCAAGCTGTACTGGATTCCAACTTAGCAGTTTACAGTTTACAGTGAGAAAGTGATTTGTCGCTAGAAATCTTTTCATTGAAAGCAGTGACTTTGATCATCAACAATCATTGTCGACTTTGCCGTATAGTCATTGAGAATTTAAAAAAAAAGCATTATCTCAGTTCAAAAAGTAACATGGACTATGTAAGAATGAAATTGATGTTTTAAAATGATCAAATAAATATATGCAATGAAAATATTTTAGGGGTACATACGGTTGAGTGAAGATTTAGATGAAGTGATATATTTAAGGATAGTGTCGACCGGGGTGTGCTAATAATTTTACAGCAAATTTCTTCGAGAAAAACTCTGCCATGGGGCCCTTTAGCTAATTTGTTTAAGTCTTAGTACTCTCATTGGTGTTTAAAAAGTAATTTTAGCCGTACCACCTCTTCAAGTCACTGGCTCACATCTCGTCTTTCTTACTTACAATCGCATTTCAGTCCATACATGATCTTTATTGCAAAATAAAATAATAATAATAATAATAATTTAATAAAATATCTACACATTTCTTTCAGAGTCACCAGAAAACATGATCTTATAAATAACATAGGATTTGAAAGAGTTATTTTTATATTAAATTTTATGTTATTTAAATAAAGAAAAAAAGTGCTTAAAATGTGCATTTCATCATTCATTTCATCTTCTGACCGGCTTTAGAAAGACGGCATCAGTAGCAATACCCTTGTCCGTGAATTTTATATTTGAAATTTACGCATTTGTTTATTTATAAAATAATATCAAGTTTTATAAGCATTATGATTATTGCTGGAAGATGATATTATGACAGACTATTATTATTCTGATACAAAATATTATAAAACTTAGTCGCTAAATATTTCTGAATATTTATTTCCACGTTTTTTATTTATACATAATATTTGGTTCTTTCTGTAAAAACATCCTGTAACAATTTGTTTGGATTAACTTCATGTGTATTTCTAGTTTTATCCTACTACATTGTGTGGCAGTCTTGATGATCAATGTAGTTATGTTACACAATCAGGATGTGAGGATTAAGTTTTAAGGATTATATAGTCATAACGATGTTTACAGCGCGCTGTGTTTACATGTAGAGGTGCCGGACGATTGGCAATACCTGATGGCAACAATATTGACAGGTGTTGGCATTATGTGAGAAAGGGAAAAATAAACAACTGCATTCGGTGGAATAAAAATAAATAATTGTAGGTAGAGCAGGAATGTACACAAGTATAAATACGTATACACTGACATAATGTGCACCATTTGATCTCGCTATATTCGTATGTCAATACGGTTTTCCACGAGGCTACAAGTCTACACCAATTTATATTCTGCTGCTGTTTCTTTGTCCCAACACATTGGTATTTGAACCATCCAAAAAAATAAAAATAAATAAACCTTACAGATTTAGGAGAACCTTGAAGAAATGGTTTGACTAGAAAGCCATAAGCTATCAGCCAAAGTACTAAAAACGTTTTTTAAGCACTAATGTTATATTTATTTATTTATTTATTTTTGGAGAGGGGGAGACGCAAGTATTTATCTTCTTTTTTTTTGGTATCCACTTAGTGGTTTATTTTAAAGATGACAATATTGTAACGACCCTTAAAATACGACAGGAAAAACAATAACAATGTATTTAATAATGCGAGCGCGTGTTAAATGTCACTAATTATTGTTAACAAGAAGTTGTTGTTTTTTTTAAACACCATTGAACAGGTTGTCAATGTCTGTTGTTGAGTCTACCCATATTTATAAACCATTTTGTACACGATTCATGCAACTGTTATCATATCATTCATGTACTTACTGTAGCCTTTAGTTATAAACGGGCTCCTCTGACGAGAACAACTTTTCTCAAATGTTTATTTTTGAAATACAATATTTATTTACTATGATGTTTGTCCATCCATGACTACCCATGAGCATGACATAGCCTTCTTTCATATTTATTTGACCAAGTGTCGTTGAAATACCTTCTTGGAAGCAAAGGCGTCCCCACCCAAGTGGCGGAAAGGGCCGTGAGAGTTAAATACTCCCGACCCTGTCCACATCGCTGCTGCTCGCAATGAACAAGTTCTGACAGTAACACATTTTTAAGAAACCATTCTCACTGTCAATATCCCTCTATGTTTTATTTATTAGGATTTAGTCGGGTATTGCAACCCGGGATACCCGGAATTTCCGAGTGTTCGCAAGCCGGGTGCCATGCAGGACTGCTCAAAAGTGGATCCGGTTCCGGTTTATATTGTATAAAATGTGATTCCACCCGATGGGGAAACACGTAGAAATAGAAATAGTTTCTTTTTAACTTGTAAAATTTCATATAAAAAATATATATATTTTACCATAGTCGAATAAAATGCATAAAAATCCCGATAGATACGCGATTTTAAAACATACATTTAGTTTGTTTGATGAGCAATATACTTTTTTTTTGTTTGATGGAAATATTCTTAATTTTAGTATTGTAATTTAGTAAATCTGCGGTGTAAAGGGAAAGAAGCGTTGCAATGTAGAAAAAAAAATAGTTGCTGGAATAAGTCCCAATGAATAAGCCGGATATTTCTATTTACAGATTTCCACCATGGTGTTACGAAGCCATTTCACTTCTCCGTAATTGCCGTGGCTCTTTTAAAAATGAGAGAGAATTAACTTTTTTTTTAACGTGTAAAACCCGGACTTGGACCCATAGCGGTATTGTCTCAATTTCCTGGACGAGGCGTGAACAAAAAAAGTTCAGCCGGTTCAGTCCTCATATTTATGTAATAACACTTATTACTAGAGAAATGTGATTATGTATGCATTCAATGACACTGTTTTATTGATGAAGCTCTATACGTGTACAAAAAGTTCTTATCCTTAGTGTGCCCATGCCACGATGCATTAGATTCAAGAAATAAAAGAGAAACCATTACTGATATGAGTATTGATCGTTGACTTCGTTAAAGCTGTTAGACTGATGAGTGTGACGGAAGTGAAGAGGTGAACCGGGGGCGGGGGTGGTTGTGGAGAGGAAAGCCCAGGTTTCTTGACCCCGACTGGCCTGGTTTACTGAGTGCAAATGGCGTCGGGCAGCGAAATCAAAGTGGACTTTCGACGTGAATGATGAGCGGGAAAACCGGTGCGTAGAACAAAAGAGGGCGAATGTTTACTTTAGTATCCGGGGTGGCTTTAAGGGACCTTATTGATGAATTGGCTTAACTGCTCGGATCTTACGCTCTGAGGAGGAGGCAATGGAGGAGCGTTACAGGTGGGTAAACAGAAGTAGGGAAGAATTAAATAGTTTGAGAGAGAAGGTTGTATGCAATGTTCCCTTAAGCCATGCGGTGAGAGAGCGTTCCGTCCTGACAGTTTCACCAGTGCATCTCTGAATTGATTGTTCCATCGACAGCTGTACAGTTTTGGAACATTGCAACTCCACAGCTATATAGGAATAAAGAACAATGTTTAATATTAGGGCTTAAGGTACTTGCCATGGAGTCTCGCTAC
>CALYLW010001882.1:84072-106251 GCA_944989445.1 Ampullaceana balthica
AGTTTATCTATATAAATTATATGTAGCGGTCGCTATGTTTACATTTTACGGGTCACTTGAATTCACGCCAGCCAGAGGTGAACACATCTCGTGCTTTAACCAGGTGTACCGGCGTGCTTTTTGTTTACATTTTGCATGTCACGCTGAGCTCGGACCAGCGATCGGTGACAAGACCTTTCCCCTCTCCCACCCACCCCCACTGGGTTAAAATCAAACGGGAGTTAAGACAGTTTCAATCTGTAAATGTTTGTCGCTTTTGAAAATAATTAATACTGTTAGTTGTGTCTCATATATAAGGGATTTATAAGCAAAAAGTTTGTTTTTACGGGTTTGTTTTATTAAACACGTTTTAACAACCTGGTTTTTAAAAATATTTTTTTACCTCTATTTATTTTACAAAACACCTTACAAGTGCCCACCCAAAGTTTTAAAAACATTGTGATGTGGTCACTGGGTTAACTCACGGATGTCACCAAAAGCTAACAGTACAGATGCTTATAATTAGACTATAGATAAACTAAAAAGTTCAATACTTTAATAATGGTACATTCGATCGATCTAAAATTTTAATATAATGCATTGTCATCCAAGATATATCTGTGATAAAATTTTCAGATCTCTAGGACTATAAAAAGTGGTTCAATTGTACGTTGGCAGATTTGAAAAAATCTTGGACAAACCAACAAACAAACAGGAACGAAAGCGAGTTAATAAAACGTGGTTAATAAAACAAACCCGTAAAAACAAACATTTTGGCAAGCATCATTTTGGCGCCCCCACTGAGCACTAAGGGGTGCCGTTTCACTCATAAATAAATGACACATCAACAATGTAAGATTGCTGATGGCTTTTAAAAAAATGTGAGTTGCTGGGTGTGCGACTAGGGGAGCTGTATGAGACAAGGGCGATTCTATTAATATAACAGACACAGACAACACTAAAAGCAACCTCATACTATATTAGGATAAGTGTTGCCTCGATCAATTAGAATTCCACCACTAGTTTATACTTAACTTATTAATTTGGTATCACGTTGTTTTTGTTTTTTGGAACAGTTAAAATTATATATTTGTTTTATCTCGTTCATCAAATCATTTGGAAGAATTTAAAAGGAATTGTTCCAATCACATTGAAGAGGGAGTCTGAAACAAAATGAATTGTGCCATTCACAGTGAAGAGTGAGTCTGAAACAAAAGGAGTTGTGCCAATCACTGTGAAGACGGAGTCTGAAACAAAAAGAATTGTGCCAATCACAGTGAAGAGGGAGTCTGAAACAAAACGTATTGTGCCAATCACAGTGAATAGAGAGTCTGAAACAAAAGGAATTGTGCCAATCACAGTGAATAGAGAGTCTGAAACAAAAGGAATTGTGCCAATCACAGTGAAGAGTGAGTCTGATACAAAAGGAATTGTGCCAATCACAGTGAAGACGGAGTCTGAAACAAACTGTAGTGTAAAATCATAAGCTGTTAAAACTATTTATGAAGGACTAGATGAACTAGTAGAGCTGTTTACAAAATTATCAGAAGATGCAAATATGACGTAAGCCTGACACCAGAACTGATGCAGTCACTTTGCTGGCAGGTATTTGAAAACTTTAACTTCATAGTTTTGTTACATTTCCGGAACATCCACTTGGGGTATTGACCGTGTACAGAAACCCACTGCAGGATCCTACTAAGAATTTCAAGGAAGCCAAAGAACTTGTGAACATTCGTGATAATTTGAGCCAGGTTGCGGTAAATGGGAAAACAAGATGGTCAATTTGGGGGAATCAAAGTTGACAGAAGGATTAGACGAAATCGGAGGATGCCTGGAGAGTTAACAAGCCATGCAGGTATTGCAGCAGAATAAGAATTTGCACGTGTTATAAGCAGCATAATTGAAATACTTCAACAGGAGATATCAATACGGTTTTTACGCTGAAAATTCTGAACACAACATTTTGATTTCTTATGGACGTCAAAAATCTTCTCGCTGAGACAAGTGTTGATATACTTGGTCAAAATTGCTTACATATTGGAATTATCTACGTGACTGACATCAATGGTCCGGAATCGTGTAAAGACTTCGGAGACTGAAAAATGTTGCTCAGAACCCGGACAGAAGTTCTACCAGAAACTCATGTGGATCTTCTTTTTTTATTGTTTCATATGCAGATGACTTATTTCCAAAACTGCGCATTTCACTCCAAATACTTATAACAGCTGCAGTTTCAATTGCAAGCTGTAAGCGGTCCTTTATCAAACAACAGTTTCTTTTGTCTTATTTACATGCTTCAGTGGCACAAAATCATCGGATTGATCCTACATTCCTCAGAATAAAAAGAAAAAACGTACGAATATTTATTTTAACAATGTGGTTGACCAGTTTGCGACAGTCAAATCAAGGAGGATCACTTTGTTGTAGATTGCAGACCATGTCTCTTCCAGTCATGTGCAATTAGTAGAGTATACATACATTCATATGTATATATATATATTAGGGCTGCGGAAATTATCGATTAATTTCTCGATTAATCGTTAAACTTTTTATCGATTAAATATCGATTAAAATAATTTTAATCGCTAAAAATTATATTAAAATTTAAGAAAATATTTTTTATATTTTAAAACAATTTTAGTAATAAATAATAAATTATTAATAATTAATATTAATTTATATATATTTTTTACGTACAAACATCTCCCGCGTAATATTAAAATTTATTTTATTAATCTATGTTGACCGGCAGACGTCAACTATAAAATGGCTGGCAGCCAGAGCCGTCTTTACACCATTTTAAGCCCCCGGGCAAAGAAATAGTGTTGGGCCCTTCCCCGCAGGAATAAAAAATGAATATAAATAATATTTATAAATAAACCTATTCCAATGGGGCCCATATGCTCGTGAGCCCCCGGGCAAATGCCCAACGGGCCTATGCGTTAAGAGGACACTGATGTCAGCATTAGCGCAGTTAAATTTAAACATATAACTAGAAAGTTGAGCAAATATATTGTTTTTAAGCTAACTGCGGCTGGCAAAGTCGAAGATGGTGAAAACGTTTACTGTGTCTACTGCCATAAACAGAAAATGTTGCTTTCGAGATTAACAAAATGTGTTTCTCGTCATAAAATATTGTGACGTGACGTCATCATTTGAGCTTCTATTAATGTGTGAATAGAACGAAGTAAAAAGAGCCATGTTTTTTTTAATGTGATTAATATATTTTTTTTTAAATGTCCGTTTGTTTGTATGTGTCCATGTAAATATTACGTACGTAATTATAAATTTAATTTTCTATATCAATGTATAACATTCGTTTTTTGCTTTAATTAAATTTACAATTGGTTGTCGTTTTGTTGTCAAGTTTGAATGCGATTTGGACTACAAAGCCATTATTTAGTACTGCAAATGAATTTTGTCAACGTATGCTTTAGTTTAGCGTTTTTTGTTTCTTTTATACATTTTTAGATTGCATATTTGTATGTTTAAAAAAATAACATATTTAAAAATCGGACTCCTCCCCAAAATAGTTTTTGTTTGATTATAAACATGTAATATTTTAATGCTTCTTAGCCCAATTTTAAATAAAAATATCGTTGCTTTTAATAAAGAACTCTAAGGGGTGCTGACTTGACAATAATTAAAACGTTTATTTCAATTCCTAAAAACGTGTATATTAAATTGTATATATGATTACCTGTTGATACTTTAATATTTTATTTGATCCAGTGATAAAGTTTACTTCACAGGTTTCATGCAAAATAAATAGTTATGTGTTATTCATATTTGTAAATAGTTTTAATTTTTCGTTTACATGTTTTTGATACATGTGGTGGTAATGTTCGTTCGTCCGTCGATACGACGAGGACCACTCTAGTCATCCGAGGGTTGTAGACCGCTGGTATAGGATGGATGACAAAAGTGACTTGCGCAGTGATTTGGATTTAAGTGAGAAGGAGTTGCGCAGTTCGTCGATCTCACTCTCTCGCCCAAGGCCATCTTATCCAGCGGCAGGACTAAATCGAGACGGCTGGTGATGGAGACGGGTGCAGTGGATGGCCATGATGTCCTGTGTGTCTTGTCATGCCCTTAGCGTTCCACAACGCTTTGCTGAGATTCGCCTTTTTGACCGTTGACCAACTAGTGGTTCCTCCGCTCTGTCCACCGAATCCAGTCTTCACGTGCATAGATAGACATATCTAGATCACCGAGGGTTTGAGACCCGTCGGCTACCCTCACCAGGTTTAGCCAGCCAGTCGAGGCCGTTGCCCGGGGTGTGGCTACTGTGCACGTTGCAGTTTCTATGAGCCACTGGTGAGAGCTGTGAGACAACTTCCGGATTAATATTAATAGTATTAACAGCCGCAAAATGACAAAACCAAGTATAATACAACCTGACGAGCATAGAGGGAATTCATTTCAAAGATCAGTTAATTGAATTATGTGGTGGTAATAATGTATGGACCAATGGGCGCATAAACTGACAAGTCATAATATATCTTGAAAAGTTTTTGACTTGACAATAATAAAAACGTATTAACAATCGATAAGATAATATTTTCTGTAATCCTGTGACAAATGACCCTTACTACGTTTCATGCAAAATAAATAGTTCTTTGTTATTAACATGTGTAAAAATTACATTTTTATTTTTTTTACATGTTTTGGTAATGTGCAAATAATGTATGGACAAGTGGGCGAATAAACTGACAAGTCATAATCATCAATAAAGCTTAAACTGATTTAAATCACAAATGTGCTTGATGTGGATCACATTAAAGTCACGTAATTTATTTTTAACTCACTGTGTTGTATTATGTGTGCACTGATAATGGGTGCGAACTATTCAATGCCACAAGTTAACGTCCGGCAGACTCATCAGCAATATTTGTTAACACTTCGAACTTCAAACTTCTTTGCTGTAGTATCAATGTATGATGTGTGTAATTCAATATGCATATACTATTATCATGATTATATCATTATTAATTATGCATTCTTATATAACGCGAAGCCTAATCTTGGAGGTTTTCTCATAACTCATATTTTTTTATATATAATCAAAATTTATACTATGCTATGTCCGTTCGTAACGCTTTATTTTAGAAAGCGCACCGCTAAAAAATACCCTTGGAATAAATACAGCAAAAGAAAAAAGAAAAAAAAACAGAAAAAAGCTATTTTCAAACGTCAACGTAAAATTGTTCAACATGGAAAAGATATTTACTTTTTATCTCTTGGTCTCTACATTTTCTGATTATTTACTATGCGGCTTTCAGGCAAAAGGTACAATTACAAAAAACTAAAATATATTCATTTTGAAAACATCAGTAATTTTTGAAGGGGAATACACTAGTATATATATATATATATATATATATATATATATATATATATATATATATATTATATATATATATATATATATATATATATATATATATATTCAAAGAATTTTTTACAATCGTACAGATGATTATTAGTCTGTATTATGTATCATTAAAAATCAGATGCTTCGAAAATGAACCATATAAATCGTACAACTTCTAAATTTTCTCTGTGAGCCTCCAGAATATGTCAATCCGAGAAGGGACACAGGCTGTGTACCATGGCGCAGATGACCCTAGCTAAACCGCTGTAGCCATTGATATTATTTCTGAAATTTAGTAATACCTTTTGTCATTAATATGTCAATGTCATTTTTTCCTGTAGTAATTGGAAATATTTGGTGCAGTAGAATTCCGATACACCGGCATGTTGGGGACCGGCTCGGTGCCGGACTACCAAAAATTCCGGTCTATCGGACAGTGTAGGCTTTGTCGTAAAAAAGTACTTAGTTTTTTTAACTATATACAAACATAAATTGTAATTATAAGAACAATTAGGTTAATAATTAAACTACTAACAGAGTATGCAAATACAACAAAGTTTTTTTTACATTTCATGTAATGTATGTGCACGTACTGTAAAACAGATTTCATTGTCACTTTATAGTTAGAACGAAACTCACTTTTTTTATAAACAGTTTCAAAAGTTACGTACTGTATTACAGTAGAGAGTACTGAGACACAGTTTATTGCGATGTGAAAGGATACAAAACAACAACGCGCACGGGCAGATGTTGTGGTGTGGGCATGACTAAGCTTAAATGTGGTGATCGTGGGTCAACGGGCTGTGAACGCTTGTTCACGTGGAACGGGGGGGGGGTTGAACTCAGGATTTTGGGAGCTGTAATCAGTGAACATGACAGCGGTCAAAAAGGATACATGGTGAATTACCCAGGGGTCAGTACAAACCGGTCGGGCAAGACAGAGACTATACATTAAGAGTGACATTGTGTCGGGAGAGAGAGCTGAGTTGCCGAGTTATACACAGGTTAAATACTGAAAGAGAGTGTGACGGTAGAGAGGGGAGTTTTTTGAACGTTGTCCGATACGGTCAAGCTGGGCAGAGGACGATTTACTGTTAATAGTAAAAAGCTGTGTGGACTCTGGATGGCATAAAGATCAACTATAACATTACCAATTGTACTTGATCATACATGTTGGAGATTGTATGTCATTAAACGTTTTTAAAAATCAAACCCAGCGTTGCAGATTCATTTTACCTGTTCAGTGGGGTAATTATCTGTGGCTAAGGGGGACCTAAACCCCTAGACAACGACTCCACTACTTCAATTTGTTTGTAAACAGTTTCAAAAGTTACGTACGTCAGTACAGATGTACTGTATTACAGTAGAGAGTACTGAGACACAATTTACTGCAATGTGAAAGGACACAAAACAACAACGCACACAAAAAAAGGCGAATACTCTTCGTTATTGATTAACTGTGCTTCACTGCACCTGTATTTATTGTGACAGCTGAGCCCTGAAGGCCGCTAATTGTTTCCGAACTATACCGAGCGCTTCAGGATGATGACCAGCTACACTGAAAACTTCCGAATAGCTCTCGAGCGTTTTTATTTGCGTTAAAGACACACTTTTGGAGAAAACCAACATTTTTACAATTTATCCGGAGCGATGCCGTAATATCGGGCATTCCGGAATGTTGGATGCCGGACTAATGGACTTCTACTGTATTAGCAATAGAGATAGTTGCAGCTTATTTCCAAAAGGTCATGATATGTAAATATAAATTGTCTTATCACTGTAATGTGCCCTAGAAAGATTGTAATAAGTTTTAGATGTCTTGTCGATCAACTAAAAATGGCTAGTCTTCCAACACTTCATGATCAGATATATCTTAAATTGGTTGTACCATAAACAGCCCATTTATTTAATAAGTTTGTGGAAGCGATGAGGTGCTTTGGCGGAGCTGATCCTTTTGTGCATCAATATAATACAAAGTATTGTGGTTCTCACTGGCTGTCTAGACAAAAAATGTTGAAATGGTGGTGTAACAGGGCTTTATAAAGAAAAGTGTTTATACATTTTTTCACTTGTGTAATGGCATTCACACATCTGAGATTGTTAGCATCAAAAACGTTGTTGGTGAATGAAACATCGAACTATAAAAGCGTTGCCACCCTTTTTGAAAACTTTGTTACACACACATTTTGCAAGTCCACTGTGCTCACCAGTCATTGAAAGGGAAAGACTGTAAAAGTTGCAGACCTTTTTTCCCCATGGTAATTTTATGTCACTGACAAATGGAAGCAGAGGAATCTTTTCAGTTGGTTTTTACTTTAAGACCCTTATGGTTCAGTAATTGATAAACAAATTAAACGTCATTTATTTTTTCCACCATTTCAAAATACTCAAAACAGAACAACATATGGACATGTCTTATAAAAATAATGTCATTACTGAATTTTCGCTAGTCAATTAATTATTTAAGATGATTCACGGACAAATTGAAATTTATATCTGGGCCTAGTTAGTTATAAATTGGCATGGTGTCGACTTTAATTTTTCAATAATAAAAATAAATAAATAACAAAAATAAATATATGGATGTCATAAAATACATATATCTTACTTAAATAATGCCATAAATCATAATAATAAAAACAATTATAATTATGAATCTTATATAGTGCAGCGCCTCTTCAACCGCAGCCGGTCTGAGTGATTAGCATACAAATAGTTAACACCCACAATTTTATAAATGCATGAAATTGTTTTAAAACATTCATTTGAAAATTTTAAAAAATACAATTTCATGATGATTCAAAAAACATAAAATAAAAACATACGTTAATCAATCGAGGACTAATTAAATGTTATTTTGTAACATACAATTTCGTAACATGTGTTTTTTTAGTGTTGTCTTGCATGGTTTAATAGTAGAAATACTACGAATGCGTTATGGAAGAGAACAAAATGTTGGGGGGCACATATAAAGAAATATAAATGTTTTAGCCTGCATCTTAAAAAATATAAATAATACTTATGTTTGCCGAAGCACGTAACTCACGTGTACATGAGTAGACAGCTAGGAGATTGTCAGGGGTATGAGAATAAGTGGGAGTGAATGCTTGTTGACTGGAGTGAACTCCTGTCACGAGAATATGTCTTAGTGATGTCTGAGTGAACTTCTGGTCACACGAAGTATGACAGAGGACACGCCAGGGTCAATCGAGACCAGTTTGGGGGGGGGGTAAAAGGGACGAGTTGAGTCGAGGCAGAGCAGTTGCGCGAAGTTGCAGAGAGTTGTGTAGTTCGCACAGTGTTGTGCGGTCAGACCGGTCAGGGCAGACCGGGGAGCTGCAGGGTTGCAGTAACAAAGAGTGGAAGTTTAACGTCACCCAGAAGCGGTCAAGTCGGACCGAGGGCTGCTCGTGAAGAAACTATAATGTCGGGCTGTATGTACAGCCAGTGTTGTAAAGGTGTATTGTATGTCTAGGCAAGACAGCCAGTTGTACAATGTATATAGCAGAATAATCAGTGGACGATACCTCGACTTGTGTCAGTTCTTGTATGTCGAAAGTAAGCGGAGAGCAAGGCACAATCCACTAAACATCGAGACCTAACAGAGTTCAGTAAGATAGAAACAGCATGAGTCAGAAATTAATTGTGGCGGAGAACAGGCAATTTGTAATCAATATAAACGGGTCTGAAATAAATTCATGATATTGTTGAATGATATTGTTGTTTTTAACATTGGGAAGCACAGAACTCGTGTGCAAATGCTGTGAAAAAGACTTTCACTCAAGGATGGGACTGCTCAGCAACACAAGGAAATGCAACCCAACCCAAAGGTAATGCGACATTGTCTCCCAATATGGAAGGAAGCTGATGAAATGTTGTGTTTATATTTTTGGTTTCAAAACCAGCCTAGTGTCAAGTGTATGAGAATCACTGTGAGTGAATGCATTTTGACTGGAGTGTACACTTTTCATGAACATAATGATTTAGTGAACTGTTGGTCACATGAGTGTGTGACCAGAGGACACGACAGGGTCAGTTGAGACCAGTTGGCAGGGAGTTGTGCAGTGAGACCGGTCGGGACAGACCGGGCGGTTGCAGTGAGACAAGAGTGGAGGTTATAACGTCGCCCAGAAATGGTCGGGTTTTGACCGATGTGTTTTGTGTATACATAGATCTGAAGGAGACTTGAGCATGGGCCCAGAAGCGGTCGCGTCGGGCCAAGGGCATGCTCGTGAAGCAACTACATTGTCGGGTTGTGTGTACGGTCAGTTGTATAAAGGTGTATTTGCTGTCTAGGCAGGACAGCCAGTTTGTATAGATTGTGTAAATTAAATTAAACTTGTGTCTTATCTTGACTGGTGTATGTAAGCGGAGAGCAAGGCAAAAATCCTTAATGTCGAGACTTAACGTCTAGCTGCTAAATTATTTACTTGTAGTAGTCTTTCAATGTATTGTTTGGTTAACATTCACGAAGAGAATTACAGTAACAAAAAGAAAGAGAAAACGATAGGGTTTTCGCTAAACTAACTTTAATAAAATGTCAATTTTATCTCAACTGACGGATGGTAAAGTAGGCAACAAAATATATCTAAATGTCAACATTTACTTGTCGACATGTTGTCAGAAAATCCTAGCTAATAATATAAAGTTTATAACAGTAACATGTACCTGAATATAATTATGAAGAGACAGACTCATTATTTGATTAATCTTGTAAAAGATGTCTTTTTATTGCAATCATTCATTTTGAAATAAACGCAATTCATCCACCATTTAAACCTTAACAATTCACTATTACACATAATGTGAATAAATTGACTTGCATATTGTGATAGCAGTAGTATCTTGGCATTCTCTAATGCAATGCTCATATAGTTTTTAAATTTATTTGTTATAGACAATACATATACTATTTTAACATTGTGTTTGAGCCTTCTCGTTCATGAGGGGCATCCACCATTCATTGTTGGCGCTTTCGATTCCTCCAAGGGCACAGGGCAACTTCGAGGGTCCTCCGGGCATGCCTATCCTGGGCAAGCTTCTACATTTAACAGTGTTATTTAATTATAGCATTCCTAATTGCATGTCTCTAGTCAACATTGAATGTTAGTTAAGTGGGGCTACATGATTCCCTCTAGCTCCCTTTACTTGGCTTAATACCAACAACTAATCGATACGGGGCCGTCTTTATTACTGTTGGAGCTGCAATGTTTATGCTAAATTTATGTTAAATTTATTTAATTTATTAATTCGGTGGCTTAAGCATGCTTGTATTTTACAGTTTTATTATGTTATTAACAATAAAACCTCAACAAAGCATTTGAAGAGATATATCTGCAGTAAATCTGCGATAGTGTGGTAAGTGGGAAGAAAATCGATAGCGACTTACCTCTGATGTACAAGTGGACACATCTAAGAGGACTAAACAAATTGTATGGATGAATTGCAGTTGCAATGTTAAAGAAACATGTGTAGGCTAATTGTTTTTCAATTGTGTCGTATTAATTAGAAATATAATTACGAAATTAGTATGTTGTAACCTGCACTTGCTTTGATATTTCCAATTGTCTAAACAGCATTGCCGCTCCTCTCCTCCCAAACAATAATAAGCAATTGGTTGATTATGTAGACGCAGCTATTAGAAAATTCATTCGTCTATGAAAAGACTACACGAAACAAATATATCATGGTCTATAAGCCTGCCCTTTAAAAAAAACAAAAGAAACATACATGTTTATTTGTCACTTGACAACAATTCGCAAAGTACCTTACACACACACACCCACACTTATATATATATATTTATATATATATAAATATACATAGATATATGTATATAGAGAGACAGAGAGTGAGAGACAGAGAGATAGAGAGAATATGGGCTTTCATGGTGTCTGTAATACATTTTAAGGGAAGCGGTGTAATTGTCTGCCTTTTTACATGTCACCATGTAACGCGTGGCTAATATGTCAATAACTAGTGTATTACCCGTCAAAAATGACAGAAGTATTCAAAATGGATGTATTTCAGTTTTTTAAATTGTCCCTTTTTGCCTGAAAGCCGCATAGTAAATAATCAGAAAATGTAGTGACCAAAAGAGAAAAATTAAATCTCTTTTCCATATTGATCAATTGTATGGGGACGTTTGAAAATAGAGTTTTTTCTGTTGTTGTTGTTGTTCTATTTTTTTGAGTATTTTTTTCAAGGCTATTTTTTAGCGGTGCGCTTTCTAAAATCTAGCGTTACGAACGGACATAGCAAATTATATATTTTGATTATATATACGAATATATGTGTTATGAGAATACCTCCAAGCTTGGGCTTCGCGTTATATAAGTTTGCATGAATAATAATGATATAATCATGATAATTGTAAATGCATAGTGAATTAAACACAGCATAAAGTGGTACGGCAGCAAAGATGTTTGAAGTTCAAAGTATTAACAAATATTGCTGAGGAGTCATCCGGACGTTAACTTTTGGCATTGAATAGTGCACACCAAATATGAATGCACCAATTATACAGCACAGTGCGTTTAAAAATAAATTATGGGACTATAATGTGACCCACATCAAGCACATCTGTGATTTGAAGCAGTTTAAGCTTCATTGATGATTATGACTTGTCAGTTTATTCGCCTATTTGTCAATACATTATTACCACAACATTACCAAAGCATGTAAAAAATGAAATGTAATTTTTACACATGTTAATAACAAAGAACCATTCATTTTGAATGAAACGTAGTCAGCAAAGTTTGTTACAGGATAACAGAAAATATTAAATATAAACAGTTAATCATATTTACAATTTAATATAAACGTGTTAGTAATTCAGATAAACGTTTTTATTATTGTCAAGTCAGCACCTTTTCAAGATCTACAGTAACATTCCGATAACACGGCACTTTCGGTACCGGCTTGGTGCTTGACTATCGGAAATTCCGGTCTATCGGGCCGTGCCCCTTCTTTTTAGTGTAGATTTTGGCGTAAAACAAATGTACTTAGTTTTTTTAACTACATCCATACATAAATTGTAATTATAAGAACAATTAGGTTAATAACTAAACTACACATACAGTATGCAAATACAACAAAGTTTACTTCTGATTAAGAGTCAGTGTTACGTGTTTTCATTTCTCTCCTTTTGAACTCGAAGGCTTAGGTTTTGAAAACATGGTCAATGTACAGTTAGAACGAAACTCACTTTGTTTATTAACAGTTTCAAATGTTACGTACATCACTACAGATGTACTGTATTACAGTAGAGAGTACTGAGACACAGGTTACTGCGATGTGAAAGGACACAAAACAACAACGCACAAAAAAATGGCGAAGACGCTTCGTGCTTGATTATCTGTGCTGCACAGCACCTGTATTTGTTGTCACAGCTGAGACTAGCCGGCCGCTAATTGTTTCCATACAATACCGAGCACTTCCCCGAACTACCCAAAAAACGTCCACATAGCTCTCAAGCGTTTTTATTTGCTTTAAAGACACACTTTTGGAGAAAACCAATTTATTTACAATAATCCGTAGCGATGCCGGACTATCGGGCATTCCGGACTGTTCGATGCCAGATTATCGGACTTTTACTGTGTTATGACTTGACAGTTTATGCGCCCATTGGTCCATACATTATTACCTTTTAATTATAAAACAAAACATGTAAATAGAAAAATTGTTACTAATTACAAATATGAATAACAACGAATTTTTTATTTTGCATTAAACCTTTGAATTAAAGTTAATCACTGGATAAAAGAAAATATTAAAGTATCAACAGATAATCGTATAACTTGACAACCAATTGTAAATTTCATAGACCGAAAAACTAATGTTATATATTAATATACAAAATTAAATTTATAATTACGTACGTAATATTGAAATGTACACATACACAAAAACGGTCATTGTATCCAACAAAATAATATAAAACTATATAATTTGCAAATGTCACGCAAGTCAGTCAGTCTGTCCTGGTGCTACTAATATTAGAAAGCAGGGAAACCCAAATTACTGCACCAACGCATCAAAAGGTGTTCAAATTAAATATGCGCTGTAAAAAATATTATTTGACGTGATTGTTTTCGCTCATATTTTAATTTTGGAAAAGGGATCAATGTAAAAAGAGAATTTGATGATGGTTAATTATAAAATAATAAAAAAAACAAAGGGGGCACCGTAGTCGCCCTGCAACCCCTATTATAAAATACTTTGTGTACATTTCAGAAAGTTTAATATTTCGTATTTATCAAACAAGGACATGTTAGTTGGGCTTTTGAAAAAGGTCGGTGCCGTAGGCGCCCTAAAATAAGTGCGTTTTTAAAATAAAATAAAAAGATTTCAGCTGAAAACTTCCGTCATTTTTGACGGGTGTACGCTAGTAATAAGATAAGTCACGTCAAATAAAACAATGCTCTTTTTACCTGTTTCCCTTCACACATTAATAAAAGCTACGATAATGACGTCATGTCACAATATTTTATGGCGAGAAACAAAGTTTGTTAATCTCTAAAGAACCATTTTTACTTCTATATAGTTTTTTATCGGAAGTTACCTCGCATGGCGTCACGGACAAACTTTACAGACGTGACAGAGATAGCAAATTATGTATATTGATAATTATAATTGGTGAGTATTTTATGCATTTGAAGAAGACAATTATTAATCATCCTCTTAGTCTTTTTTTTTAAAATATGAAGTAGTAATATGTTGTTTTAATTTTTAAAATGTCCATAAAGTAAGGCATACATCAGAATCAGATGCTATTTTTTTTTAAAATTCAAATTTGAAACATCGTCACCTTATCTATCATAAACGATGATGAACTACAAGGGCTTAACACTTTAGACAAAAAAAGGTACATGACTTTCTATACTACATAGCACTTGTTAGATATTTTTAAAAATATGTTTAAATTTGGCTCTCGAGATTTTGAACATGACCCCAAAAGATAAAACATTAAATTATGTTGCTGCCCAATCCGGCTTGTGCCCCATAAGAAATACGTTTTGCATCTGTTAGGATACCTCATGACTATAAAAACAATCGCGCTAAAAAGCAATTTCTTAGACGAACAATAACGTTTTTAACAAAGAATGATACGTATTTTGTCACTTCCCAGAAGCAAATAACGCAGGTTGACAGAGTGCAAGCAAAAGCCTCAAGAAAGTAATTCCAAGCCTTACATAAAATATACGAAAGTAAGTAGCTAGACTTCTAAGGTGAACTTGGACTAATGTGTAAATAAGGATACACAACCAGCGAGATTAGTAGGACAGCGTACGAGAAATAATGTATCATATATTTGTTGTTTGTGTATTTTGTATTGTACGAGAAATAAGTATGATTCATGAGTGTAGTTATGATTCAGGGATTACTTTAGAACATATGTTGTGCTGATCAAAAAGGCAGACATTACACAACTCTGTACGAATGTGCCAGCACGTGACATACGTAACCAATGAACAAGCTTCAACCACAACATTGCCTACCTTAAAATCAAAGCGCTGGCGGATATTAAAGAAGGAATGTTTTTTTTTAAATAGCACTCGTATCGCGTACAAAGCTTAATGTGGTGCAACAGCTGTGATCTTCTCTGGCAACTCATTATAAATATATATATATATATATATATATATATATATATATATATATATATATATATATAAACATATAAGAAAAGCAGCAGTGCTGAACAGATTGTTGCATGGAGAGCTTTAGATTTGCTTCTGCACATTAACAAGTTTGTGATGTAAGATAAAAATGTATTTTCTTATTTATTCTTGACTAGGTAGGTAGATAACCGCCATGCGAATGTCTCGATAACGACAATGCGTCGGTGGTTCCCCCCACCGACGTTCACTTGCGTTGTTTTTAGTTTTTCGTGCTGTAGTTTGTGTCTGTTCTTTCCAGCCTCTTTTTGTGCACAATCCATGAGCTATTCAGTGACCTATGCTACGCTGCGAGGCGTATCTAGTAATATGTATTTAATTAAAGTTATAACTTTACTTGAATTTGTTATGTGTTGTTACTTTACTACACTCTTGCGCTTGTAAAAGTCTGGAGGGAGGTAAATAATGTCTCAATAGCCAACAAATTGAGGGCAAATAATGCTCGGTAACTCACGCTAAAACCTTTTTGCGGGTGAAAGGCGTTAAATTTAAAGTTCGAAATTTTAGACGAAATTGAGACTAAGATTAGACGTAACTAATTGTTGCCTAGACTTGAGATATGAGTGTACTTATAAAATATGTAGATCACTATGTCATTAAATTTCGTCAAAAAGCAGGTGATGGATTCACAAATTTCAATAAGACAAATAAAGATATTAGACTTCACAAGAGATTACACACCTTTTAAAACAAAAAGTATTTTAATTGAATATTTTAATATGGCTTGAGTAGATAAGTGTCAATCAAGAGTTAATCAATGACAATTTTAAAAGTTCAATGGGTTAATTATTTATTAACTTTCGCAGCAATTATATATATATTTAATGCCTTTACAGATGGGTAATTAAAAAAAAATTACAGTTCTTTTAATGTTAATTTCTGTCCAATATTCTCCACAATGATTCATTGTATTAATATTTACCAAATTATAATCGAGTCATTTACTGTCTCTTTTATTTATGTATATCATAACATCAGCATTGCTTCAAGTAAAACAACTGTACATCAATAAGAATGAACTGGCCACTGTTTGTTGTGCTCATTACAACCTTGTTTTACGTCATGATTGTAGAGGTAACTGATTTTCTTTTTCAAATTTGGAAAATTGTGAACAATAAAGTAATAATATTTGTTTTTGTTTACAAATACATTACATTGCCCCCCCCCCAAAAAAACAAAAACACAACTTGAAAGCATTGTCTATCTGTCATTAGGCGTACATTAATTCATGTACATTCTATGAAAAGTGGCCTACTTGAATAAATTAAAAGGCTTTGTATGTTATAACTTGTGAACAAAATGTATTAGTATTTATGTATATCCAATTTTAAATGTAATATATTTTAATGTGATTTGATGATTTGAATGTTGTAATAAATTATAATAATACAAATAATAACAGTAAATACAAAGATTATTTTTAATATTATAGTAATGTAGCCGAGTGGTTGGCTAAAGCAATGGATAGTATTTTAAAGCTTGCGAAGTCAATACAATGGTTTACCACATGCCCTGGTCCAATCGTTGCAGTCTATAATGTTCCGCAGTCTATGTTTGTTGGCCACTCCCGGCCATAAAGAGTGACCTGTCCGCGCCCGTCATTCAACCTTGGGGCAAAATAATATCATTTTTGTTGTCAATATTTTATTTTGTCTTTCTTTGAATGCATTTGAACATTTGTTCAAATACTTTGCAAAATGTATATCATGTATATATATATATAGAGATATATATATATATATATATATATCAAATATAGATTTACCCTCAATTATCTGGCCTAACGCTAAGGGACATCACTCAGCTTTCTATAAAAATAAAAAAATAAAGACTTAAAAAATCATAATCATTTTGTTTTCCAGATTAACATTAAACAAACTACGCACGAAACTTTGACGTCAGCATTTGTGTTGTAAACAGTGCTGACTGATTCAAACAGTTATTTTTTGGTGAAGTATTTTGGTGCGCTGCTTTCTAAAATTAGTCGCGTCACGAACAGGACAGACAGGACTTGCAGTTAAAAATCGTGTTGTGATTAACACTTTAAAAAATAGTATATAACAATGGTTATCAGTTCATCATAAAGCAGGGCTCTCGGAATTCGAGCAAAGCTATTCTTGTAAACATGGCTCAACGACCACAGGTGCCTTTCACTCAGGATTGAGTGCATACTCAGCAAATGGCTTCTCCGGAGTACCTCTACATTTCTGATTCTATTCTGCCATTTGATGTGTAGCATCCTACGCACGCATCGCAATTGAAAACTGTTAAGCAGCTGCGTTTGCTTGGCATTGGTCGTTCAGCACTCGCTGCCATAAGGGAGTGTGCTGAGTACACAGGCCTTGTAAACGGTAATGTTCGTTCTATCAGTGAGCTGCACATTGTTACACACTCTTTTATTTAGCCTTGACATTAACGATGCGGTCTTTCCGTTTAATGTGTATATTTCCTTTCCAACGGAGAGTGTGCTTGTGATGCTGCACCAAGGTAGGTGATATCCTCGACAACATCTAAGGTGTTTCACTCAATAGAAGTTTCTGGGAGACAGTCTTTGCCTTGTTTTATAATATTACTTTTTTTGAGGCTTATCACGAGACTGATATCATTGCAAGCCTCTGATAAATTTTTGTTGCCCAGCTTTTGTAGTCCTATCTCTGTATTTGAGGGGACAGCTGCTTCAATCACGAAGAGCAACTCTCTGATTAATCCAATTTCCACTTTGCTATTTGAACGGAATCAGCTGATGCTATATAGGCTTCCATCCGCCGTGTAATGAATGTTCACACTTTCAGATCACTCCTCGAAAGCATGGCGCAGTAGCACTGAGAGGACAATACCAACGAGAGTTGGTGTCAGTACGCAGCCCTGTTTGACTCCGCTACAAACTGGGAAGGGTCCTGAGGTGGCACCATCGAAAAGCACTGTGCTGTACATGTTGGTGTTGAAAGACTCAATGATATTACGAAGCCGCTGCAGACATCCTTTTTTTCCAGTATATGGAACAAACCCTTGCGGCTGACAAGCTCTAAGGCCTATCTTAAGTCTATGAAAGCAATGAAGAGGGCTCACGAACTTTCTCTTGCAGTTCAAGAAGTGAGAAAATTATGTCCTTGGTTGGCCGCCAGCCCAAAAACCGAATTGAGACTCCGGATAAACCACATTTTGAAAAACCTTTCCAACAATAGCCAATAGGGATTAGCCTCGATAGTTGTAACAGTCGCTGCTATCCGTTTTGTTTTTCTACATCGTGACTATTTTGGCATCGTGCATATCCTGTGGGATGTAGCCATGTTCCCTACAATCACATATACGCTCGTGTAGAGGCTTCAGTAATATTGGCTTGCCGTACTTAAGGACTTCAGCAGGAATGTCATCGTTACTTTGAGTCTTCTCATTCCTCAGACAATCAATTGCAAAACAGCACCCATGACCAGGCACACTGCAATTGACGGTGGCACATCAAGCTGATCTAGAACTGGTAGTTCTTGGATTCTCTCTAAAGCAGCGTCAGATACTACATTCTGTGTTTGCATAGAGTTCTACTTAGTACTCAATCCAGCGCTGCATTTATTTGTCACATTCTGTGACCATTTTTCTTGTGTTTCAGTTGATGGGAGCTGACTTGGAGATCGTGGCTCCAGTGGGCTTTTTATGTCTTCGTACATCTTGTTTTTTTATTTCTCCCTGATCTCCTTATATATATATATATATATATAAGGGCTATTAAGGATTAATTTAAATTCAAGAGTTAAATATTGAACATTTAAAGATTAATTAATCGCTAATTTCGATTAAAGCAAAATTTTAAAATTAGTGATGTCACTAATTAAAAATTCTTGTTGAAAATATAAATAACACTGGAATGTCTCCTTCATATGTCAATTTTTAACCAACTTCGCAAAAAGACAAGTATGTTGACCTTATTCGGTTCAAGTGATGAGCGGGTCTAATTTACAATATAACCAGCCGAGCTGAACAAACATTCACGTGGAACTGAGGTACTGGTATGCACAAAACGGTCTTGGCAAGGAATGACATAGCCATATCGGTGTTCATTAAATTGCCACCATGCATTGTAGAGGGTTAAATAATTACAAAATGTTCATGTCTATTTTGTAACGCAGTAATTCAACAGGAGAGCTTTCGTCATTTGCTATCTCTGAATCCATTACTGCAATTAGCCTAACAATAACCATTTTATTTGGTTTGATATGTAGGCGAAGTGTTAAAACCAATATGTTCGTGTAATCGTCAGGAAATTAATTATTTATTGGCGGCTATTTAATTTATAATTTTATTATTTATTTTACTTTTTTACTTCCAATAGTTTTTAAGTGATGGCTTGACTAATCGTTAAAAAATACGATTAATCATCAGATTAATCAGTAATTTTCGCAGTCCTAATATATATATATATATATATATATATATATATATATATATATTATATATATATATATATATATATATATATATATATATTTGGGCTGCGGAAATTATCGATTAATTTCTCGATTAATCGTTAACAATTTTATCGATTAAATATCGATTAAAATAATTTTAATCGATAAAAATTCGATTGCAATTTAAGAAAATATTTATAATATTTTTTTTTAAATTTTAGTAATAAATAACAAATTATTATAATTAATAATAAAATATATATTTTTTTTAATTACAAACATCTCCCGCGTAATATTAAAATTTATTTTATTAAAGTATGTTGACCGGCAACTAAAAAATGGCTGACAGCCAGAGCCGTCTTTATACCTTTTTGGGTCCCCAAGCAAATAAAAAGTGTTGGGCCCTTCCCCCGAAGGAATAACAAATGAATATATATAATATATAAAATAAACATATCCCCATGGGGCCCATATGCTAGTGGGCCCCCGGGCAAATGCCTAACGGGCCTATGCGTTAAGACGGCCCTGCTGACAGCATCGGCATCCGGGCAGAATAGCGACTGTCAAAACAGCGACCGTCATAATAGCGACTGCATCATAACAGCGACTGTATCAAAATAGCGACTTTTCTTTTTGTCTGTGATAATGTTTGAAAATTTATTTGAAAAACTTACTGTGCCTAGCCTACAATGGAGTTTATCAAATCCAGAAAAGTAAGACATGATAAGCCATGTAGGTTTTTCGTACAGAAGGGACAATAGAGGGGGATTGCGGTGGTATGGGCAGAGGTGGCATGCGGCTGCTTTTTTAAGCTAGAGACAGTTCGACTACAACACTTTTTGATCTCCGGATGTTTTGACCGTTTTCGTTTTTACCTCGTAAAATTGTGTTTTTTTTAATTAAAAAAAATATTAAAAAATAATATAGTTAAATATTATTATCTATTAAAAATTAAAAACGGCATGAACTAGTTATTACATGCTTTTTTTCAACGTTTAATTTAACACTAAAAAGTATACACACTGAAAACCAATCAACATTAAGGGTGAATTCATGATTGTGTTAAATGCACCACTCCTCTGAGGTAGCAAGTCCTTCCAAACATTTCCAACCCCACCTCTACCCCAAAGCAATGTGGTCAGATAGTCCTTTATAAAGGTACCTACATTCTCTCAGCCCCAATCCCTTTATGTACCTTCTCCGTAACACGGGGTCCGTGGTCGTCACTTGGTCTAGCCTTCGTAACATGTCATTATATAACCCCCGGACAGCTCGACCACAGGACGTTTTGACAAGGGGGCTGTCAATATTGTTAATAAAAAGCTGCCCGGGTAACCATGATTCAAATTTTATTTTTACTGAGCAGTTGTTTGTATTTGAATGAATGCGTATATATATGGCATAAGTGAATTGTTTTAAATTTTATTTTAAACACACTTTTTAATTTCAATAAATACTTCATAAAATGTTGTTATTTTTTGGAGTTTTTATTTGTTACTATGCATTTATGTAATTTTTTCACTAGGGGTCCTTGGGTAAGTTTAGACAATGAAAAGGGGTCTATGTGTCAAAAAAGATTGGAACCACTGTGTTAGGTGAACGGTTGGACAAGAATAGCTATGTGGTGAAGTCGCTGTTATGACAGTCGCTCTTTTGATACAGTCGCTATTTTGAAGTCGCTATTATGACGGTCGCTGTTTTGACAGTCGCTATTTTGAACCCGTGCCAATAGCATCAGAGCAGTTAAATTTAAACATATAACTAGAAAGTTGAGCAAATATATTGTTTTTAAGCTAACTGCGGATGGCAAAGTCGAAGATGGTGAAAACGTTTACAGTGTTCACTGCCATAAACAATTCTCTTTTAAAGGATCAAATACATCGCTGACGTACCACCTTCAGCACAAATCAAGTATCAACACATTGTCATGAAATTTAGTTCAACATATTCTTAATTTTCAAAGTCCATGAGAAATATTCAGTTTAATGACGTCATACATTTCTATTTTTGGTTTTAATTAATCGATAATTTTTTCAAAAGTTAACGATTGAAATTAAATTAATCGATAGCAGCCCTAATATATATATATATATATATATATATATATATATATATATATATATATATATATATATATATATATATATATATAGTTAAATTTTAGTATTTTACCTTGCAAGTTTGTGCTTACATTCTCTAATAGACGCATTGATTTTTAGTATTTTTATTTTAGTGTGACAAATGTGCTACAACTGGTAAACACTGTGGTGACAATAAACATTGTTGTAACGGAGAGGAAACCTGCTTGACGTATCTAAGCAAAGGAGAATATTTTAGGAAATGTAAGGATGTCCGAATTACTCTAAAGGCAAACGGTAAGTAAATTACTGTAATATGTATTACTGTCTGTGTTTAAATCAGCGGATAAGAGAAAAAAATAAATAAATGTATGTCTTATAAGCTCAATTATATTTAAATATCAATGTCTTTACAAGATGTGACGTCATAAAAATAGCACATATAGAAAATGGGTTAGGCTACACAATTAGGTATATATATTTAGAGCAATACAGAAATAACAAACATTTGTTTGGTTTAAAATATATATAATTAATATTTTATTTTACGGCTTTAGAATCAAATTTTCAAACAATAGTTGTTAAAAATAACATTTGCTAATACAGATTTACATTTCATTATCAGTCGGACAATACAAACAAAGCCATTTTCCTTTATACCA
>CALYLW010001882.1:107024-192128 GCA_944989445.1 Ampullaceana balthica
TTAGTATTAATGAACACAAAAAAATATTTATTTTCAAATTCTAAATTATAAAGTTTTATTTTTTCTCCAAATTCAAATTGTTCATAAGTTTTTATTTCTTTATACAGATGCGACTTGCAAAGAGAGTTCTGAATGTGCAACCAGGTGTTGTGCACTACACAACTATAGGAATTATGTTAAGTTTAAATGTAAATTCCAAAAAGATGAAACTCATTATAACGTTTTATGGGAATGTTCCACATACACTCATTTTTAAAGAGGGAGCTCACGGAAAAGAAAATACTTTTGTTTAAAAAGTTAATTAGAATTAGCTTGTAAATCTCCGATTTTTTTTTCCCGATTCCATTTGTAAATTCAGTTTGTAATGTTTGTCTTTATTAACCCAAACAAATTTCAAATATATATATTTTTTTTTATAAATTGAAAAACAAACTGTTTGAAGTAAATTGATGGTACATTACACCTACTGATTTGGTAATAAAGTCACTATACGAAAATCTGACATTTACTAAGCGTCTACTATTTGCGATACAAATTTAAACATAAAAGTGTCTTTCGGAAATAAAAATGTTAATGTAACATATATTTTTTACGTATCTGTTTCAGCTATACAAAATAGTTTTTGTTCGTCCTACAATTATCCATGGGTTGGGTCTAGCCTTGCATTTTTTATATTTTGTTAACGCTATTTCTAAACAGAAGAAGTTTGCTTTTAGTGATTCTTTAAATTAAAAGAAGCAACAGACTTCCTGAACTAAAGGTACGTGACGCAGCTTTAACTTTTAATTTAACTAGAGGTTGTAGGGCGCATACAGCGCCCACTTTTGTCAAAAGCCCAAATAACTTATCATTGTTTGATAAATACGAAATACTAAACTTCCTGAAATGTACACACAGTATTTTATAATTGTTTGAGTAATTGACGTCATGTAATATTTTGCGGCGAGAAACACCACACGCTCTGTTAATCTCGAATCCAAAATGATTATGATTTTAAGTCAATATTTTCAATGTTAAAAATCCTTATCTTATCTCATATTGCATCCTACACTTATCTTTGGTTTGTGTATTGTCCTGCATTCTTATTTGACTTTTAAATTATTATAAAGTGTTGGTTTTCATGGTTTCTTCAGGAAACACATCCACGCCTGAATTCCGGTCGGGAAGAACGAGAACTTGTATTGTCCTTGTTCTTGCATAAAGAACTGGAAGGGTGTTTTTTCCTTTATGATTATCTGAGAGTTGTTTTCTGCAATCATTGTGTTGTATTTCTAAATTATAATTAATTGCAACATGTATTATTTACTACCTTACCGTTGGTTCTTCTATCCTCTAGATTTTGAAGGCTTAATAATTTAACTAATGGTTTTATTCTTGTCAGTTTTAAATATACTCCAGTAATGAAACTGGCAGTACCTTTTTGAATTTGCTATAGTTTGCCAATGTTTCTTTGGTAGATGGGTCTCATATAGAATGTGCATATTCTAGTACAGGTCTCACTAAAGTGAGGTAGAATTTAGATTAAATTAGTCCAAGCGCTACATATGTTCCAAATTATTTCAAATGTGAAATAAAACAATAATTGGTTTTTTAGAGTAGCGCGTGCTCAGATAGCATACGGAGAGTCTCGGGTTCGAAACCCTGCGTTTGAAGCTGTATGTTTCCATTGTAAAGGGTATCACTGAGTCCTACAGGCTGCGAGTGGATATCTGAAACTAGTCAAGGGAAAAATGTAGCTTGATATTGTACAACACAAATCACATAGCCACTCATGTAAAAAAAAACGCTTAACGTTCTTTTATATCAGCAAGGTTATATGTGGGTCCTTTTTACAAGAATTCCAAAAAGCAAAAAAAAATATTTAGAGTGACAATTAAAAAAAAATGATAAAATAAATATTTATATAGATATATAAATAACTTACAAACCTAAATGTAAATTAAAAATTAACTTATTAAAAAATTTCACTAAAGAATAAATCTCTAAATCCTCAAATTTAAGCATATCTTAAATAATATATGAATCGACTCATTGATGTTAGGATTTAATTGAAACCTCGTGTTTGCTCTAAGCAATTTAAGTCGTATGTCATTTTATTATAAAGATATGCATGTGGAAAAGTTAAATATTCATTTACTGTTCTGTGAGCCTAATAATCGGTACGTAAAGTATAGGTTAAGAATATTATATTTGTTTTTAAAAATATGAAAAAGAAAGTTAACTCCCATATATCTCACCTCTATGATTTAAAACATCCTGGAGTTTAACATTATTTTATTAAAGGTTTAAATGTATTTGAAATTACTTTTCTTCAAATATTTATTTTTACAAATTGGCTCAATAAAATTGAAGCGGTCCCTTTCCATTCATACACAAACGTTACTATTTCTACATAGTAACTGGGTCTTGATAAATTATGACTTGTCGAAGAGACCGATGAAACTACTATAACTAACACTTCAAAAAAAATACCAAAATAAAATACAAAAACACAACAAAAAATGCAACGCAAAAACCAAGCAAAAATAAAACAAAAAAAAGACAACAAATTAACAAAAAAATCGCAAAATACCAGCTGCGACATGATTAATGAGCCCAAAAGGGAGAATTATAACTGTGTCAATAACAACAAAAAATAAAGCACGTCATTCATAGCTAAGGAACGGTTTGAATTGCATAATTAACTAACTAATTTATTATACAGTTGCGATTTAATAATTGCACTAGATAAGATATTGTTTTATTCCTAAAGTATCAAACTTTGTATTACTGTATGTATGTTATATATGTCAGCCTTTTGTTAGGAAACATATACTATGATTCATATCATTGTCATTACTATGGAGCGGTGCAGGAGTTGTAGAACCAACGGTGTGATGCCATCAGAAGTGGGGAAAACACATTGTAAAATTTGGTATGTTCCATGTTTTGGAATTGGCAGACTCGGAGGAGGTCTATGTGGTAATATGTGAGACGGGTGAAATCATGAGCTACCGCAATGATTGACATCAATCCTAGTGACGCCTCTGATTCAAATGTAATATATATTATGGCTAGTCAAGAGATAAGTCTTTAACACACTGTGATGTGATTAACAACTGTCTTTAATCACTATATACAATTCACTGTGATCAACTGTGCAATCGACTACCTAAGCAGCTCGTATGCAATCAACCTCGGTTGCCTCTTGAACCGTACATTTATTGTCAGCGATCCCCCCAGCCCTTGACCACGCACGCTAACAGTTAACCTCACAAACAACGTTTTTCATACTAGGTCAAGTCATTGCATTCTCATACAATGTAAACACAGCAACACGTCTCTCACATCTCCCTTCTAAAAAAAACAAATGAATGACCCATATTATCAATAAGAGAATACTACAATTTAAAACATCGAACAATTGAGTACATGAACTCTAACACTAATCTCCAAATGTCTTTCAAAGCACAGCACACCTTTATGTCTCTTTGTCTAGGTATCTCTTTGGTGGCTTCACCTATCTTCCGTATCTTGTTGTTGTTGATGCTGACTTCGCCAGCTGAATAGCGACCGTTGCTGATGACCCATTTATATCATCGATGGGAGCGTGTTCTTCTTGATTTGTCTCTGGTGAGTCGAACTCACAATCACCCGTAACACCTCTCCTTCCACGAAATGTCTGTCTCACCATGTCGTTATTTCGTGGGTGTGTCACACCATCGCAAGTCTTAACGATGCATGACCTTGGCGTTGTTGCTGCCGAAACGACGACCGCTGGCTGCCTCGAGCCTTTATGTTCTTTCTGTCTCGGTGCGTTGCTTACACGCTGAGAGTGTGTACCTCTGTTGATTATGTCTGATTTGACGTAATATTTCTTCTGCTGTTGAGACCACTGATGCTTCTTGCTTATTACACCCACGATTTTAATAAGATTCAGCTTTTGACAAGCTTGCAGACCAAGGTTAGGCTTTGCTTGCGTCTTGACTATTTGAAACTCCAGCACCTGTGTCTTGTCTTTCACAGAGAATTTGATTGATGTTTTGCCTACAACAGGCAATAATTCACCACTGCATGTAGTGAGCCTTTCTGTTGATTTCTGCATTATCCCCATTCTAAGTTGACTGAATAAACGGTGTGGCAGAATGTTTGCTTGTGCGCCTATGTCCAGTGTGAACATCACTGGCCTCTGTTCAAGCTTGACGACTGCCCTCCATTTATCATTTGTTGCGTGTTGCGTCGACACACTTCCTATGTAGAATGTTTCTTGACTATAGTCCACGCGTTCTTTTAGTTGACGATTGACAACTTTTACACCTTTTGATTTGCATACTGCAGAAAAATGATTCAATTTTCAACAGGTGTGGCATAACTTCCCATAGGCAGGACATCTTCTAGGTTCATGGTTTTTTCCACAATAATTGCATTTGCCTGCTTTTATGTGTGTACTTGACCTTACAGCTTGCAGCTTGCTTGACTTGTTGTCATGTGAGTACTTGATTTCTCACATACCTTTGAGTTCACAGCTAGAACATTAGTTTCTTCATTTAAAGCCTTAAGTTGCCATTCTGACGTTTCCGCCGCTTTGCATATAATTTCAGCCTTATTTAAATTCAGGTCTAATTCTCTTAGTAGTCTAGCCCTGAGATATTCATTATTTACTCCAGCCACAATTCCGTCCTTTATAAACGACTCTGTTAAATTTTCAAATTCATAAGACTTTGCTTTAAGTTTAAGGTCTGTTATAAAAGTATCGAAACTTTCTCCCTCACATTGCTTTCTGGAGAAAACACGTGTCACATTCTTTCTTGGCAAACAATAATTCTCGAATTTTCGTAATAAGCACTTCACTGAATGAAAATATGTTTCACAATCGTCACATTCCTGTTCAGTCCATTGGAATGTATTGTACACTTCTACCACTTCCTGGCCTATAACATGCAGCAGTGTCATGCTCTGCACTTCTTTGCTTTTTGTGTCGAGTCCACTGGCTATCTTGTATATCTGGAAAGACTGCTTAAATCTCTTCCAGTATGCAGCAATGTTTCAATGTAGCTCCAGTGCTTGTGGCGGGTGGAGTCGGTCCATCTGACACCATGTAATGGATATGGTGTCAGTACTTCAAATAGTCTTGAGGTCCTTTACTTCTGACACTATGTAATAGATATGGCGTCAGTACTTCAAATAGTCTTGAGGTTCTTTCACTTCTGACACCATGTATTAGAACGTATGTCTAGTCAAGAGACAAGTCTTTAACACACTGTGGTCTAGTTAACATCTGTCTTTAATCACTATATAAAATTCACTGTGATCAACTGTGCAATCAACTACCTAAGCAGCTCGAATGCATTCAACCCCGGTTGCTTCTTGAACCGTAAATTTATAATCAGCGATTCTCTCAGCCCTTGACCACGCACGCTCACAGTCCATCTCACAAACCACGTGTTTCATACTAGGTCAAGTCATTGCATTCTCATACAATGTAAACATAACAACATGTCTCTCACAAATATTGCATTATATATAAATATATATTTTAAATTTAATTATATAACAATAAATATGTATATAATAAATAATGGCTTTGTAGTTCAAAACGCATCGAAACTTGACAACTGAACGACAACCAATTTAAAATTTCATAAACCGAAAAACGAATATTATATATTAATATAGAAAATTAAATGTATAATTACGTACATAATATTGACATGGACACATACACAAAAATGGACATTTAATACAACAAAAAATAATATTAATCATATCAAATAAAAAATTGCTCTTTTTACTTCGTTTCCTTCACACATTAATAAAAGCTCAAATAATGACGTCACGTCACAATATTTTATGGTGAGCAACACATTTTTTAAATCTCGAAAGCAACATTTTTATTTTTTTTAAAATCGGGAGTAACCTTCCATAGCGTCCAGACTGACTGAATGACAATACTTGCGTGACAATTGCAATATATATAGTTTAATACTATATATAGTAATAAAGGCAGTTGGCTGTGCTTACCTAGATAGCGGATTGGTCCCACAAACTCCTACAGTCTCCTACAGCCAATAACTAGCGGATAATAAGTAAATCTCATTTCCTGATTGCACAAATATACGTAACGTTCAAAACGACATATTTGTGATGCAGTATTTTTCAAAGACTCTATTTATAGCTTTAAGTATTTGGATTAATAGTTTTAAAAAAATACAACATTTTAGGGGTTATTTTTTATAATTATTATGTATACTTTTTGACGTTATTCACATGTAGGGCCGGTCGAGATGGCGGGTCTCTCGACAAACCACAGTGGTGGGGAGATACAGTCTTTGGAGAGACCACGGTGAGGTTGGGGAGGTAGGGTCTCTGGACAGACTACGGTGTGGCGTGGGGTGGTATATTTCTACATTTTATTTTAGATCTCAGTAATGGATAGATGTGCTAATATTTCTAAAACCTTATAAAATGTAATAGTGTATATACGTTTAAAATTGTGTAAATAAAAGTATTCTTATCACGGAGTAGATGGGAAATCGGATTTGAAATGAGCTATTGTGTTTTAATGTTTGCTAACAAGTACTTGAATATAAACTTTTCTTCATATACACCCAATTTTTAAAAAAAACAAACAAACAATATATTATTTATAGAGATCATAAGTTAATAAAACAACATCATGTTACTTTATCCTAGGTTTAAGGGATATGACTAGTCAAAATACCTATATAATTTTATTCAAAGCGATACATGAACTAACATTTATATTATGTGTTCTTTTCTTGTCGATAGGCAATGTTTTAAAAAATGCTTTATTAATATGAGATATGTATAAATTAATTAAATCGGCACCAGATCGAAATCGTAAATGGTGTATAGTGTAAATGAATTCAAGTTTTTAACCTGTACATTAATGAAGAGATGTGCTCAGTGTGATTCTGGTCAATAAATACATATAGAAAGGTTTGCTATACAAATCACTGTTTTTTTTTAGATTTTGTAATTTGAATGGTTGAGATGCAGCTAGTAATACTATGAACCTGGAATTTTTTGGTGAACATCTGTGGTATAGAATTTAAAAAAAGAATGAAGCATTGTGTGTTGATGAACCATAGGTGTATACATAGGCGATAAGTGCAATAAATATCTGTATATTGATCCTGTTTATGGACCGGTCAGTGTGGAGGGAATTAGTGATTTACGATACGGAATCATACTTGGAATTTAATTCCCGAAGACTGTGTCATTAAAGGTGATGACGAAGAGAAATACTTAATTTAAACAATCAGCTATTAAGCCAATGTATGTTCTTGCTCTCCAGTTTTGTCCTAGCGTATTTCAATTACATACAACTTTGCACCGTTTATCATACTTATTTATATACAGTAATAATTTTGTTACATCCTTACACACAGGGAGATTCTTCTAAAGATTTAATCAAATTAGCACATTGGGATTAACTCCTTTATATGACACGACTAAACAGAAATGCTAAAAAAAACCGAAAAAACGCATACTTTTTTTTTACTATAAAATATTTTTATATGAGACATAATTAAAAGTATGTTCAATATAATACGCATCGCAGAACACAATAAATGTAAATGTGTCTCATGTATTAATGATTTACAGTAAAAAAAATCTACCACAGTTTGCCTGCTAAATTTTAGCTCGATTTGCTCACGAAAAAATGGTTATAAAAAATGTTTAATATATTGCGCAAAGCGTGACATATTAGCATGAACATTTACAGATCGTGAATATACTTTTAAAAGTATTGTCAATATAATACGAACCGCAATATAATATCAATATACATAATTTGCAATGTATGTTACGTCCCGTCTGTCCAGTCCGTGACGCTACTAATTTTAGAAAGCAGCGCACCAAATTACAGCACCAAACAAAAAACAAAAAAAAACTCTTTTCGAACCTCCGCATAAAATTTTTCAATATAAACATAAATGAATGAATTAAAGATAAATAAAATAAATGAACATTATGTATTACATTATTTTTTTTTATATGATGTGTATTTTATTTTAAAAACTTCCGTCATTTTTGACGAGTGATACTTAATCTAATACACACCGCGACACTCTTCAACAAAAGATATCTATATACATATAAATAAATAGAAGTTATCTAAAATGTATTTATTTAATTTCAGTGCAGTCGATAGATCTGAAATTTTGATATATCGTTTTTATTGTCGGCACAAGTCTGCCAGCAAAATTTCACCTCGCCAGCATACAAGGAAGTGGTTAAAATATTGATCCAACTTTTTTTGGCAAGCAAGTAAACATTTAGAGGCAACGAGTTAATATACGATTATAAAAAAAAACACGATACATAGTTTATATGATTGACAATCAAATTTAGATACAATAAATTAAAATATTATTCATCTAAACACACAATTAAACGTGTTTAGAAGAATTGAAAGCAGATGGCAAAAAAAATAATAATAACAAATTAAAAGAAATTCGTCACCCTAGCACTTTTTTGACAATCGATATAAATTTTGCAGGAAAAACTGTTGATGTTAAGCTGGGTTTTGGGTTAATATAATCCATGTGCATAATTATAAGTTTAATAAGGATTCAAAAATTGAGGGATAAACTCTATTATTTCTGACTATAAATAAATAAATAAATAAAAGAATTTCAAAAAATATAACACGGCCGTTTCTTCAATTGATTTCTTTGTTGGGGTTACCTATACAAGCTCGAATTGATTACAGACTGGCTGTTCTCTGTCACAACTTCTTTTCTGACTCATCTCCTTCCTATCTTAATGAACTTCTGTCGGTCTACTCACCCAGTCGTCAGCTACGCTCTTCTGCAGACACACGAATTCTCTGTGTTCCTAAGACACGAACTAAAACTTTTGGCGCAAGAGAATTCTCTTTTTGTGCAGCCATACAATGCTCTACCATTACACATCCATAGTATTCCAACTACCGAGTCCTTCAAGACTGCACTTAAGACGCATCTTTTCAAAATGTATTTACACAATTAATGAAACAACATTTGTTTTAATGATTAGCGTATCTTATGTGTAATGTACTGTCCTTTATGTTGTTATTATGGTATGAATGGTTATTTAATTATTATATGTATGTTATGATCTCCATGTATAGCGCTGTGAGTCCGGTTCCTTACTGGGATACAGCGCAATATAAATTCTCAATTATTATTATTATTATTTCTGTGAAAATTGAAATAAATGTGATCAAAAGGATGTTACAAATAGAAATAAAGATATGCACTGGAATGTAAATTTATTTGTATTTTTTTTAAAAAATAAAATCATTTCAATGCAAGGTATTTTCAATATTATATACTGTTTTTTTTATAAAAAAAAATATTTAACTCAACCTAGTTTAAATACATGCCTGCATATCACTAATCACTATGGACAAAAAATCAATAAAACATATAATTAATCGTATTACATTTCATAAAATTCCTAAGTTCCTTTAATTAAATCAAATATTATTTTAAAAAATGACGTGAATACCCCTGCATATAGTAATTACACAAATGTCTATAAAATAATAGCGAGCAGAGGTAAGTTGGTCACGCATACGTTTTTTTTACCATTCTTACAGATTTCAAACAAACTTTTCACATATATCAATCATTGTCCAGATTAAAATCAAGGGGGATTTTAAAATTTTCAATATGAACCATGTAGGACCGGGGGGTCATTTAATTGCATTTTCCCAATGTATCATATATAAGAAATAATGTTTTAAAATGTTTCTACATTATAGATAGATGCATCTAGTACTAGTTTAGTGAAAAATAACAGAATGATTAGGACTATCAATATTGAAAATCTGGGTTCCGGTGAAAATTAGGAATAGGTACCCGGGTACTCGTTCAAAAGACAGCAAAATTATCGACGTCATTAACGATATACAATACAATCTACCCACCATTCATGCACTTCATCAACCTACCCACCATCCATGCACCTTATCAACGTACCCACCATCCATGCACCTCATCAACCTACCCACCATCCATGCACCTCATCAACCTACCCACCATCCATGCACCTCATTTCACACAGTGTCCAACCTATCCACCATCCATGCACCTCATCAACCTACCCACCATCAATGCACCTCATCAACCTACCCACCATCCATGCACCTCATCAACCTACACACCACCCATGAACTTCATCAACCTACCCACCATCCAGGCACCTAATTTCACACAGTAGCCAACCTACCCACCATCCAAGCACCTCATAAACCTACCCATCATCCATGCACCTCATCAACCTACACACCATCCAGGCACCTCAACAAACTTCTGACCACCCAAGCACCTCATCAACCTACCCACCATCCATGCACCTCATTAACCTACACACCATCCAGGCACCTCATCAACCTACACACCATCCAGGCACCTCATCAACCTACACATCATCCAGGCACTTCATCAACCTATACATCATCCATGCACCTCATTTCACACAGTAGCCAACCTACCCACCAACCAGACACCTCATTTCACACTGTAGCCAACGTACCCACCACCATCCAGGCACTTTATTGCACACAATATTCAACCTACCCACCATCCAGACAACTCATTTCACACAGTAGCCAACCTACCCACCATCCAGGCACTTTATTGCACACATTAGCCAACTTACCCACCATCCATGCACCCCATTTCACACAGTAGCCAACCTACCCACCATCCATGCACCCCATTTCACACAGTAGCCAACCTACCCACCATCCATGCACCCCATTTCACACAGTAGCCAACCTACCCACCATCCATGCACCCCATTTCACACAGTAGCCAACCTACCCACCATCCATGCACCCCATTTCACACAGTAGCCAACCTACCCACCATCCATGCACCCCATTTCACACAGTAGCCAACCTACCCACCATCCATGCACCCCATTTCACACAGTAGCCAACCTACCCACCATCCATGCACCCCATTTCACACAGTAGCCAACCTACCCACCATCCATGCACCCCATTTCACACAGTAGCCAACCTACCCACCATCCATGCAACCCCATTTCACACAGTAGCCAACCTACCCACCATCCATGCACCCCATTTCACACAGTAGCCAACCTACCCACCATCCATGCACCCCATTTCACACAGTAGCCAACCTACCCACCATCCATGCACCCCATTTCACACAGTAGCCAACCTACCCACCATCCATGCACCCCATTTCACACAGTAGCCAACCTACCCACCATCCATGCACCCCATTTCACACAGTAGCCAACCTACCCACCATCCATGCACCCCATTTCACACAGTAGCCAACCTACCCACCATCCATGCACCCCATTTCACACAGTAGCCAACCTACCCACCATCCATGCACCCCATTTCACACAGTAGCCAACCTACCCACCATCCATGCACCCCATTTCACACAGTAGCCAACCTACCCACCATCCATGCACCCCATTTCACACAGTAGCCAACCTACCCACCATCCATGCACCCCATTTCACACAGTAGCCAACCTACCCACCATCCATGCACCCCATTTCACACAGTAGCCAACCTACCCACCATCCATGCACCCCATTTCACACAGTAGCCAACCTACCCACCATCCATGCACCCCATTTCACACAGTAGCCAACCTACCCACCATCCATGCACCCCATTTCACACAGTAGCCAACCTACCCACCATCCATGCACCCCATTTCACACAGTAGCCAACCTACCCACCATCCATGCACCCCATTTCACACAGTAGCCAACCTACCCACCATCCATGCACCCCATTTCACACAGTAGCCAACCTACCCACCATCCATGCACCCCATTTCACACAGTAGCCAACCTACCCACCATCCATGCACCCCATTTCACACAGTAGCCAACCTACCCACCATCCATGCACCCCATTTCACACAGTAGCCAACCTACCCACCATCCATGCACCCCATTTCACACAGTAGCCAACCTACCCACCATCCATGCACCCCATTTCACATAGTAGCCAACCTACCCACCATCCATGCACCCCATTTCACACAGTAGCCAACCTACCCACCATCCATGCACCCCATTTCACACAGTAGCCAACCTACCCACCATCCATGCACCCCATTTCACACAGTAGCCAACCTACCCACCATCCATGCACCCCATTTCACACAGTAGCCAACCTACCCACCATCCATGCACCCCATTTCACACAGTAGCCAACCTACCCACCATCCATGCACCCCATTTCACACAGTAGCCAACCTACCCACCATCCATGCACCCCATTTCACACAGTAGCCAACCTACCCACCATCCATGCACCCCATTTCACACAGTAGCCAACCTACCCACCATCCATGCACCCCATTTCACACAGTAGCCAACCTACCCACCATCCATGCACCCCATTTCACACAGTAGCCAACCTACCCACCATCCATGCACCCCATTTCACACAGTAGCCAACCTACCCACCATCCATGCACCCCATTTCACACAGTAGCCAACCTACCCACCATCCATGCACCCCATTTCACACAGTAGCCAACCTACCCACCATCCATGCACCCCATTTCACACAGTAGCCAACCTACCCACCATCCATGCACCCCATTTCACACAGTAGCCAACCTACCCACCATCCATGCACCCCATTTCACACAGTAGCCAACCTACCCACCATCCATGCACCCCATTTCACACAGTAGCCAACCTACCCACCATCCATGCACCCCATTTCACACAGTAGCCAACCTACCCACCATCCATGCACCCCATTTCACACAGTAGCCAACCTACCCACCATCCATGCACCCCATTTCACACAGTAGCCAACCTACCCACCATCCATGCACCCCATTTCACACAGTAGCCAACCTACCCACCATCCATGCACCCCATTTCACACAGTAGCCAACCTACCCACCATCCATGCACCCCATTTCACACAGTAGCCAACCTACCCACCATCCATGCACCCCATTTCACACAGTAGCCAACCTACCCACCATCCATGCACCCCATTTCACACAGTAGCCAACCTACCCACCATCCATGCACCCCATTTCACACAGTAGCCAACCTACCCACCATCCATGCACCCCATTTCACACAGTAGCCAACCTACCCACCATCCATGCACCCCATTTCACACAGTAGCCAACCTACCCACCATCCATGCACCCCATTTCACACAGTAGCCAACCTACCCACCATCCATGCACCCCATTTCACACAGTAGCCAACCTACCCACCATCCATGCACCCCATTTCACACAGTAGCCAACCTACCCACCATCCATGCACCCCATTTCACACAGTAGCCAACCTACCCACCATCCATGCACCCCATTTCACACAGTAGCCAACCTACCCACCATCCATGCACCCCATTTCACACAGTAGCCAACCTACCCACCATCCATGCACCCCATTTCACACAGTAGCCAACCTACCCACCATCCATGCACCCCATTTCACACAGTAGCCAACCTACCCACCATCCATGCACCCCATTTCACACAGTAGCCAACCTACCCACCATCCATGTAGAATCTGACTGGTCTGAGGCACGATGTCCACTTACAAGTCATAACATCTTTGGTCAACACTGACACGCAGCTCAAAATGTAGTTACCTGCACCAACAAAGATGTAACCTTTGAACCTATGACGTAAAGATTGACGAAATAAGCAGAGGCGTCAGTAGTATTGGTATCACCCATTGCTGTAGCTCTTGGTGTCACGCCCTTACGACTTACCCCATAGAGACCTCCTCTCAGTCTGCCAGTGGCGAATAACGGGAACATACATAATTTGACTTTTTTGTGTCATCCCCTTGAAATTGTGTCCCCCGATACGGTCCACATCAACTGGAACCCCCATTGACGTCTCTGGAAATGAGTAATGCACTTGTTACCTTATAAATGGCTATTTATTTGGTCAGTATCGTCAGGATTCATAAAAGAAAATGTATTTTTTATGTTCTTTACATTGATATGCCATTATCTGGTTGATGCAAGTTTAATTAAGTGCAATGATCATGTGACAAATGTCTAACTCTGATATCTGTCATAGGGGCAAGTCAAGTATTGATTCAATGAACAACATCACCGGAATAGAGAAATATTGTTGTTTCTAAGGCGAGGGACTTCACTCACCCCTATATGGAGTCATATAAAATCTACACCAATGGCAACTGGAGACATATATTTAATGATGTGCTCATAGCTGCTGATAAGGTCAGTTGTTTGTGAGGCTGATCATTATATTCACTCGATACAAAGCAAATAGCATCAAACATATTTTTTCGGGGTGGGGGGCGAAAAACCTGGGTTCTGCCCCGGGTGGCACATTCCCACGCTACGGCGCTGAAGACAAAAAAAAACACGAAACATAATGTCTAAATTTAGATTGTTGTTTTAGTATGTCGTGTATTGTATTAAAGATGAAAACTAAATACGTTTCCGTTAATTTTATAGTGTTTAAAATTAGTTTGTTTTAAAATTCTGTAAAGCACATTAGATAATAATGTATCACAAAATTTTGTCACTGATTTTTATGGTATGAATAGATCAGCCCCGAATTAACTTAAAAACACCAGAAAGAGGTACGTTTCTGTACGCAGTCATTCCAAAAGTTATCGGAGTGGATGAGAACTGCAGAAATTTCCTTTTTCCTTTTTATTTTGGATCAGATATATAGGAAGTATAGCTGCATGAGATTGTATTTTTTTTAACAACACACATAACTTTAAAAAAAAACACTAATTAAAAGTAATTAATGTTTTAAGGTGGCGTAATATTTGTTGAAAATCACAAATAAACGTTTATAATGTGTTTTAACCGCAATGATATTAACGGAGTCAACATTTATTTTTTAAAAATATTAATATTAGCAGTAGAAATGTTTGTGTAGTGAATAAACAGCAATGGATTTCAGAATCTTAACTCTATACATAATCTTATTGTGTCCCACGCTTATCCATAGTTAATGCCTGGTCTTGAATCTTTATGTTAGATTTGAATGTTGATAGAGTTTTTGTTTTCCTGATTTTATATAGGCAAATCATTCGACTTATGAATTTCAGAATGGAAGAACGATAATTTCTATTGGTTTGTTTTTGCTTATGGAATTAGAGAAGGGTTATGTATAATAATTTTCTGGTTGGATTATGATAATCACTGAATAATTATATATATGCAATATAATATTAGTTTAATAATATGTATACAAACAGAAAAATTTGAATTTATATAATGGTTTTAGTTTAATAAATTTAGAAAAATTCGTGGATACTTACCTCAAGCAAAAGAAGAAAAAAAAATTATCCCATACAGTACCGGAATCGTAATGGGTGTCATTGCTGGCTCTGAAGCAATGAAATTCTCTCACCCTAACCAGGCGTCGCTTAAAGTCTACATAAAGGGCAACTGGAAACATTTCTGATGTTTTGTTTCTCATGTCCCCTAACAAGGTCATTTGTTTTGCAGTAGAGTTATAGATTGACCAGTGACTTAATGGCTGAAGATTACTTACACAATTAAATTTCAGAAAATTTACTTGCTACTACTACAAAAATATGTTTTAGTTATTAGCAAGTATAGATATTTCTGGAAATTTCATCTTCAGTCAGCATTAAGCAATTCCTTCACATTCATTAAATTATCTATGTCAAAAATATGCATATATAATAATTAATTTAATTATACTAAGTTGGTATGATATTCAAAATAGAATTTAAAATAAAATTATCACGTATTTAAAAGCTTCATACAATGATAAGCTATGAGGAAAGTGTTTATTAAATTTATATGCACACTTTTTATACAATAACATGCATAATAAATTTGAACAATGAATTTGTAAAAAATGGTAATAAACATTGTTTTTTTCTGAAATGATTTTTTTGAAAGCGAACTAAAAGCAGTTTTGAAAATAAAAAAGTCGCTCTATTTTATAAAACTCGTTCTCTCTTGTTGCGTGCAAATACCCAAAATCACACGTATGGTTGTGCAATAGGTCTCAAAAGGCTCGTATGGCTGCAGGCAAAAACCCAACTCACACGTATGATTGCGGGCTTAACAGGAAATAAGCCCAAAAATAGTTTTAAATGAACTATATCCGAGAAATGTTTTGATCTGTTAAACCTTAAAAATTCAAACCTAGACATTAAACACGGATAAGAGTAAGAGAAAAGCCAGAATAGAGATCTTGCCAAGAAGATCATTCACCTGAGACACCAAAAATCTGGAAAAAAGACACATTTGTTGTTATCTATCTCGATACAGCCGTTGTATTCAACGAAAATGTTAAATAGGGCAGCGTTTCTCAAATAGGGGGGCGCGAGGCTCCCTAAATGGGGGCGCACAATGGTGTACTTATACCAATTTCATAGACAAATGATACTATTTAATGTCGCGCGCGGCGCGAAATGTTTTCCTTTATCTTCTTCATCCTATTGGGGGGCGTGACAAAAATAATTGAGCAACACTGAAGAGTGGGGATGTTTATATCTGCTCATAAGAGTGTACATCATTTAGTACATTAATTAAGTCACTTCTAAAAAATAGAAAATACACATGTTTTGTACACAAATAAAATTGCATGGATATATCTCTGTCACACTGTTAATGACGTATACACTTGTAAGATAGAACGGACACATTTAAGTGCTATCTATGTCAACCTGTTGATGATAATTAAATTTAAAAGACTGAAAAGACACCATTAAATGATAACTATTTAACTTTTTTTATTATAGCTACATTTGTATTCACATCTTGGTGTGTTATCTTTGTCAGAATGTTGCTCAATTCTAATTGCGCTAAAAGTGCAAAGACAAAGAAATTAATATATGTCCACTAGGGGACAGCCGGATATAGTTTGTTTACTATTTGCCAGATCCGGATAGTTTGGCCTTATTATTTGCCGGATCCGGATTTAGGATCTGAATATCTCTACATTTAAGTGTAAGAGCTAAGAGCGTGTAATAAACTGTTTATATCTAGTATTTACCGTATTTACTCATTCTATAGCATGTTCGTACATAAGCCGACCCCCCCCCCAAATGGAAGAGAATTATATAAAAATACAAAATAATAGGACAGCGTAAACAAGCTGGTACAAATTTTTGAAGAAAAAAAAACTACAACATAAATCGTCATTATGATTGTTTACTTTTGTTTAAAATGAAGAACAAAGAGACATGAATAGCAGAGAAGATGGCTGTCATTTTTATAGCATTCGCTGGAGATTTTTTAATTTCTATTAAAACTAAAAGTAAGTGCTGTTTTCTTATATTTCATTTGAATAAAGTCAGTAAATAAAAACATAAATGTTTCATGAATTTTGTTCGTAAATTTATAAAATCTCAGAGTAATTTATTTTTTTATTAATAAGTATATAAAATTAAAATCCTTCTAAGTCCGACTCATATGCTTCTCCAATTAGTTGGTTAAACTCTCCCTCCCTCTTATAGCTTCATTATCATCGTACACGTTGTCTTTGTGCTCTTTGTAAGGCATATGGTTAGTTACTGGTATTTGTTTTTCTTTGGTAAACAGTGGCGAAAGCGGTTCATTAAAGTTCGTTGTTGAAAACTAATTTGTGTTAAACATTTATTAAAACATTCAAAAGAATAAATAAAATGAATAAATAAGATAAGTGCAGACGTTTAATAATATTTTATACCTTCTGGTGAATGTTCATTCTCTTTTCGGTCGAGCCGCTAGGCTCTTAGGACTCGGTTCATTTTATACCTGCTGGTAGAACAGTCGAATCTTGTAGAATGTACACAAGGACCTTGATGATCTACAATAACAACTCCGATATTCAGTGTAAATGCAGAAATGACCTATGACCCGCTCGTAAGCCGACCCCCTAACATCCCCCCCCCTCCTAGATTTTGTCCCAAAAAAATCTCCCTTAGAACGAGTATATACGTAATATTATTTATTAAACTATTTATTATCCAACAAATAAAGAGTACCTGCTATCTACAATGACGGTTTGTGACACTATAATCGTCAAAGATGAACATTTTACAATGAATTGAATGAACGAAATTGGACTAAGTTCAACGAACATTGTAGTGTGTACCAAGCGAACATGTTTGTACTGAGTGTGTGGTGGGGTGTGCACCAAGTCGTGATCTAGAGCCATAATAAAAACTGGTATTTTCATTCAGACTATTTAAGCGTAATATGCTGTTAGTTAACTTAGTTTGTTATCTTCGGTAGTAAAGGATAAATCTATACTTGTAAATTGTTAAACTTAATCTTTTTTTCTCGTATTAAAATTAATGTTTTACTATATTTTTCATGGATTTGAATTACTTCATTATCAACGATTGTTAATTTGGTTTATTTTGTCCTATATTAATAATTTAATGTATAACTTACTTTCTTACCTAACTTATTTTGTATAATTATAATATTCACAATAGACTAGAGTTTTAATATAATATACCCATACTGGCTACTGTGTGAAATGAGGTGCCTGGATGGTGGGTAGGTTGATGAACTTAAAAATAGAAATATTTCTTTTCTCACATGTTTAATCTTAATCAGTCTTATTAATATAATCACTATTGCCACTGTCATTTAAAATTCAAGGGAAAAAAATTATTGCAATGATATAACTTATATCAATACTATATAAGTAAAATGTTTAAATGTAAATACTGAATTGAAATTATTGAATAATTGACTACTGTCAACATACTAGTCAGTGACAAAGAAGTGAAAAACGAAAGCCAACACTCAGCACGTTCCAGTTTCCAAGGCTCCTGTTTGACTATAAACGTTTATTGTATAAACTAAGAATTACAAATTAAACTTAAAATTATTATTTTTAACATCAAATTAATATACCAACTATGACGTGAAAATATTTTAATTACATGAGTAAATAAAATAGGTAGTAGTTAGTAGTAACTAGTAAGCTGTAACACGGTAATCATCAGCATTTGTTACATTTAAGTTTGTAGTTTATTTCTTCAATTTTTAAGTTTAGAAAAAAAATAAGTGTTTGTCATAACCCAAATTCTTTTTCAAGAACAGTAACAGGCAATATTCGTTCAACGATAAACGTGAACTTTTATCATCATTTATCTGATTTCTATTTATTGGTTTTTTTAAAATACTTTTTTTATATATCTGTTTATAAACTTATTAATATTAGTTTAATTTGATTACAACAATTCTTTACTACATTGATACCGGAGACTATCCTGATCTGCCATAAGTATTTGCCGAATCCGGACAGGGAAAAAATCATGATATATGGCTGTCCCCTAATGTCCGCAGTCAAACTCAAACCGTTCACAACCTCGCCTCTATAGGTAGCTGAGATAGCTCCCAAGGGAAGCAACTTTGAGGGTAAGCAATGCGTGATAGCTGGATGGGGATTCAGCGAGGAGTTTGAAGATGACATCTTTCCAAATCTACGAGAAGCTATCCTTTTAAGGTCATATCCACAGCCAAGTGCGAGGAGTTTGAAGAAGACATCTTTCCAAATCTACGAGAAGCTTTCCTTTTACGGTCATATCCACAGCCAAGTGCGAGGAGTTTGAAGAAGACATATTTCCAAATCTACGACAAGCTTTCCTTTTAAGGTCATATCCACAGCCAATTGCGAGGAGTTTGAAGAAGACATCTTTCCAAATCTACGAGAAGCTTTTCTTTTAAGGTCATATCCACAGCCAAGTGCGAGGAGTTTGAAGAAGACATCTTTCCAAATCTACGAGAAGCTTTCTTTTTAAGGTCATATCCACAGCCAAGTGCGAGGAGTTTGAAGAAGACATCTTTCCAAATCTACGAGAAGCTTTCTTTTTAAGGTCATATCCACAGCCAAGTGCGAGGAGTTTGAAGAAGACATCTTTACAAATCTACGAGAAGCTTTCCTTTTACGGTCATATCCACAGCCAAGTGCGAGGAGTTTGAAGAAGACATCTTTCCAAATCTACGAGAAGCTTTCCTTTTACGGTCATATCCACAGCCAAGTGCGAGGAGTTTGAAGAAGACATCTTTCCAAATCTACGAGAAGCTTTCCTTTTAAGGTCATATCCACAGCCCATTGCGAGGAGTTTGAAGAAGACATCTTTCCAAATTTACGAGAAGCTTTCTTTTTAAGGTCATATCCACAGCCAAGTGCGAGGAGTTTGAAGAAGACATCTTTCCAAATCTACGAGAAGCTTTCTTTTTAAGGTCATATCCACAGCCAAATGCGAGGAGTTTGAAGAAGACATCTTTCCAAATCTACGAGAAGCTTTCTTTTTAAGGTCATATCCACAGACAAGTGCGAGGAGTTTGAAGAAGACATCTTTCCAAATCTACGAGAAGCTTTCTTTTTAAGGTCATATCCAAAGCCAAGTGTGAAAGGTTTATTTGGGATGAACCACTCACAAATAAAGAGTTGTGAGTGTTTGATGATAATAAAGGAAAATATGATTTTTATCAAAAATTATATGATTTTAAAATGAAAATGCGATAAAAGGAAACATACAAGGGTAACTGAAAGCTATTATCTTTCTAAAGTTGAAAATAAGACGATGTCTAATTGTAGAAGTAAATGTATGGTCAAATCTTAAGTAATTAAATGTTAAGATGTGACAGTTTTAAAATTATATTTTGTTATAAAAATTGAAATAGTTTTGAAAGACCGACACGTCATGACAAAAAATAAACGCTATAAGCGCATAGTTGAAAAATGAGATCTTGATCTTTTTGAAAGGACCCTAAAAACAAAGCAAGATCCTTCCTGGTGATGGTGGCAGTGTCTTAATGTGTGATTGAAACTATCGGCACTCAGCTGGTGTGACGTCTGGAGGAGAAATGAGAGGCACAGGTAAGCAAAAAAAGTGCATCTACTTGCAAGCAATAAAGGTTACAAACAGAAATTTTATTATTTTTGGTTGAATTTTTATTAAGGGTAAGTAATTCCTTCTATGTATGTGCTTTTCGCCCGTAGGTGTCATCATGGTAGTTATGTGCCTCGGCAGACACTTGTGTCCTGTTGTGGATTATTAGCCCTATTATTGCACGGAAGGTGCGCCCACATGTCGGACAAAATATGGTTTGGGTTTACATCAGTAGAGTTTTTTACACGGTCCTTCATGGCTTGACTCCTGGACTTGTCAGTCTGTTGTGTGTTTGCCTCACAGACAGCTGCGTAATTCCGTATCATAGAGCGCCAGGGGGCTCGGTCACTGGTTGCTGCCTTCTAGGAGTCATGACCAATGTCAAAAGCCTTTAGGGCAGTTTTCGAGTGTGTCATTGTAGCGTATTCGTCAACTCCACGAATTCTATGCCCTTCATTAAGCTCAACATAGAAGAGATTCTTTTGGGGGGGGGGTTGGTTGTTTGATGGCTCTGCATTCGCAATACATGCCCCACTCAGCGTAGTTTGCACTGCATAAGGCTAGAGTGCATGCTGGTTACTCCTGCCCTGGATACTATTTCGGTGTCTAGGACTTTGTACTGCCATTTTATGTTGATAATTTTTTTACTCTTTGGTTGAAAGTATTCTGCAATCTCACAGGGCGATTTTACAAGGTCCGTGTTTCGAATGCTTATAAAAAAAGTAAAGAAAAGTACAGCTCTGTATACTTTTAGTTCACTTTTACTTCCTTAATAGATTTTTGTTTTGTTTACAAGTCATGCGTTTTGCGTATATGTTTGTTATTCCTTCTTTTTCGTCTTCCGACTGACGAATACTTTAAGCAATAATTGTTTAATGATACCAAAAGCGGTTTGATGTTCTGATTTACTTTTTTTTTACTTTTGCCTTTTACTATACTTTTTGTATACTTTGAAAACAATTAAGATTGAACTCTCTGAGGACTAGGCATCAATACAAATATTCTGAATTACGCTTGAAGTAGTAGAAATTAGAGAGATTATGTGCTAGACAATTTCCCCCCTTGTTCCTACAGGCACCCTGCAAAGTATGTACAGGTGTGTCTCCGAGTACATAGATTGGATTAACTCTGTCTAAAACTGGACCGAAGACCATTACGGCACATACATTTTTAAATTTAGATTGTTGTATTAAGTTGACTGTTGTATTAAAAGTAAAAACGAAAATATTTTCCCGTTAATTTTATTGTCTATTAAATTTTTAAAAAAAATTGTTTTCAAATAACGCCATTAAGCGAATAAATCACAAAATTACATTGCTGAATTTTGGATGAGTCGATGGATTAACACTCAAATAGCTTAAAAACCTCTAAAAGGGCTTCAGGCCTCTAGGCAGCATTTCTTAAATTTCCCGCAGTTGAAGGACTGAACAAAAATACAAAGTATCTACGTGTGCTATTTTGAATGAGGGGAACGAGGAAGAATAGATCGATCAGGATGTTCTTTTTAAAGAAAAATCTAATAAAAAAAGTAATACGCCGATAATAAAGTACTTAAAACTGGTAAAGCTCCTCATATTTGTGTAAAGCCACAAATGCACGTTTATATTATTTGTTAACATCATTGATATTAACGATGGGAAGCAACATTTGTTAAAAAATAACACTCATGAGAGGTAATGTTTATTAAGTACATAAATATAGTGTTGGTAATGCATGTAAAGAGTATATTTTTGTTAAATACCAATTAAATTAAATTTTTAAATTTCTATATATCCTTAGTTAAAAAATGTGTATCAGGATATATTGAAAATGTTTGTTTTTTTTCTTCAGGATATGTTATAACTTATTGGTCTATCTTGATGTATTTTAACTTTTGTTTCTATCTGGTTGTGTTACGACTCGTTTGTCTGTAGTCTAGATGATGTTTAGTCTCATGTTGTGAGCCATGCTGACAGAGACCTTCAGGAATGACCATGAAAAATTGGACATTACATATCGCAATGAATGTTACTTGTTCAATCTCGGCTAATTCCAACATGATAGGTCAGCTAGAAACAACCCAGGATCTTTCATTTGCAGACGAAGCTGGCTCAGAATTATACTTGCAATCCATTGTGGATACATTCTCCTGTATGTGCTTAAACTACGGACACACCATCAGCAGACCCCAGGAAAATGCTATATTGAAATAAATCTAATCATTAATGGCTACAAAATCAACTCCCTGAGATGCTTCATCATCTCTTGGCAGTACATTGTCACATAAGCCACAAAAATTCCCTTGAGGCAAAGACTTCCATGTACTTACAGAACCTGATGCAACTACGATGGGTGGGACACGTCATGTGCATGTATGATCTGTGGCGTAGATAGGGGGCGGTGGGGGCGGCACTCATTTAGGGGCGGCATTTGTGGCATTTGAAAAGTACAACCATTTCCGACAACCGCCCTCGTTCTTTCGAAAGGGGAAAACCAAGGTAAAACCAAAATATTCGTAATTTCGATTCCTAAGTAACGGCTTCACACAACATTTGTTTGATTACATAGTGGATATTATAACTAACGCAAAACCGTTCAAGAATTTTAAAGCGCTCAAAAAAGGTATCCGTTTGTTTGGAAAACTAAGCGGTATAAGTAACAAATGACGCTTTTATAAGAAAACTACACAAAACACACCACCGCTTGGCCGAATAATGTGTGCTATTAATATCGCCACGACAGTTTTTACGTGGAATTTCGACATTCGCAGAATTATGCGCGAACAAGTAACTACAAGCTATGGTGGTTCAAATATTGTGTTTAACTTGCAAGTAGTAATTTATATAAAATATGGGTAATTTATTTTACCGTTTGAGTTTTCAGAAAATTATTGTAAGGTAAGTTATTAATTAAATTTATCTTGTTTTTATTGCATAGAAGTAGCACAAATAATTTGTGTTTTTCATTAGAATACTGTTATTCAGTAAGCATTTTACGCCTATCAAATTAAAGTAATAGTAACGTGTAAATAATTTGAATTCGTATATTTTATGGAAAATTATTAAGGTTTTTGACAAGAATATGTAAATATTCAAATTTCTCTGTTAATAAACACCACAATAGTCATAATAATTTCGAAAATGACCTTTAAACTTTTAAGCGTCTTGGAAAAATTGACATATGAAGAAGTAACTAGGAAAACGATATCAGATGCTGGAATTTTACTCAATTCAGTGCTAACTTTTTCTTTTCTATGTTATCTCAATTTATGGGAACCCGTCATTTTTTAAAATTAATGCAAAGCCATTGCAAGGAACAAAGATATGTGCTAAAACAAAATGCTGCTATATGAGCCAAACACTTTGTGAAGAGATGCAGATATCAACTGAATGCCTAGTTAGAAGGAGAGAAAATATGAGTAAGGAAAATTCAGAAGACGTGGTTCTATCTTTAGAACAAGAAGTACAACGAGAAATGTTTTTATACATGGCTGGAATTATAAAATAAAATAAAATTTCGCTTTAATGAGTTGAATGTTCTTGCAAGAAAATATTCGTACATAATACCATGTAACCTTCTAAATGAAGCATTTGAACACCAAATAAAATACTTTATTGACATTGACAGTTCAATATGGAAAGAAAAAGGATCCAGGTTTTTATGGCTGCACCTACACTACAAGAAGAGGCATTATGTTAGAAAAACGGGGGGAAAAGTCACCTAGTCTATTAAAATTTATTCAACAGTATATGTTGTAAAATTATGTACCCAATATTGTAATTTTGCTATGAATGTTTTCAACTATTGCTATCAGTGTCGCTAGTTGTGAAAGGAGCTTCTCCAAACTGGAGTTGATAAAAAAAGTATCTTTGTTGCACAATGAGCGATTAAAGACAACAAAATCTTGCAGTACTGTCCATAGAACAAGATTTTACAAATAATTTAAATTTTGATGGTATAATACCCCCTTTTTTATGAAAGTTAGGAAAGTAAATGTATAAATATGTGTATATGTCCCTGAGTCACCCCGCTCCGAATGGTTACCTAACACTACATGTAGTTAGGCGGCTGGGTAATGCGTGGAACCCACAAAGCCGTGGCCTGTGAGCGCTGCATCACTTGCCAAACAGGTCATCTGTCATGGTCTGTGGACGCAACTATCTTCTGCATAGAAGGAGCGTCTGTATAGATAAGACAAGAAGACAAGACAGAGGCGTAACTGGGTTTTTGATGCCCTTGGCTAATTTATGTTTGCACCTTTTTTTTAAATAAAAAATTAGAGATTTAGCGGCGCCATTTTAAACTTGTGCAGGCCGACACCCTTGGCAACTACCCCAATGCCAAGCCATTGTTACGCCACTGCTAATTTATATAATTTCATTGTTTAAAAAAAATATTTATTTATAAATACAAAATAAAAAGAATAGTATTTGCTAATTTTCTTTTTTGGGTGTAAATTTGGAATATGTTTTGTCTCATGACCTGCGAACTCAGTAACTTTCTTGTGGGCTTTAAAAAAGTATCTTGTATTTTTATAAATGTGTATTTATAGGTATAATATCTTATGCGGCCTCTTTTATTACTGCTTACATAAATATGGCACGCAATGGTAAACATGTTCCCCACCTTTACATCGTTTCAATTATTTAATAATGTTTTTTAATTTTTTTAAAACCATAATATAATCGACTAAGTGGCCGTCCATAAATGACGTCACGCTATTTTGGCTGATACCTCACCCCTTTCCCCTCGAGACACGTCGTCACAAAAACTTAGACCCCTTCTTCAATAAGACGTCACAAAGCTTTGACCCCCCCCCCAATAAAAGCCGTATTTTCTGTTTGAAAATGAGCATGTTTCAAATTATTTTTTTTGCAATTTAAGTATGTTTTAAGTGGAACGCTGCATTCTAATATCGTAACACGAGTTTTACATAAACATCATTAAATAAAGTGTCAGTAATTAAATATTTAAGGGGGAATTTATTTAAAATTGCGCGTTTTGACGTGACGTCATATTTTTAACCCCCCCCCCTCGTTACACATCGTCACAAACGTATGTGACTCAGATTCGTGACAACATTTATGGGCGGCCCTTAAAAAGGGCTGCAAATTTGGAGACCATACCGGACGGCAAAAGATCTAGCTAAGCCACATGACTGTATGACCATCGGCTCCTAAAGAGCTCTTCTATGTCGAGATTGTAATTACTATCGGACAGAGAGCCCTGGCTCCAAACCCTCTAATCAAACATCCCTTGTCCGAAACGTTGATGCACTATTCAGCCCAGTATACGGGGAACAATGAACACACCTTTCCGTTAAAGCCCATGGCTAATTTAATGAGCATTGTCCTTGTCGATCACGACTGAAAAACAACATACACATACACAGGTGCGCTCATACGAACACACACTCTCGCTCGGTTTCTCTCTTTCACTACCAGATATTACAATATTTAGAGCTGATCTCTGGTTGTCCCCTCATTTTCCAATTTTTTCTAACTTGCAATGAATATAGTAAGATTATCGGTGTCATTTATTCGCAAAAAATCTTAGTGAAAGGTTGCATGGATCACTAGAGTATGACATTAAAGAATTTAATCAAATCAAAATGATTGCCTTGAATGAGAGACTATTTGCTCAACATTGTTTTGAAAATAGCAAGGACTATAGTTTTTCCTGGAAAGCAGATAAAATGATTTAAGGCACAATTAAGTCCAAAAATGAAATATCCATTTTGAATGATTTGTTTACCAAATCTATCGCAACTAATTTAAAACGGCAGGTGACCAATTAAATTTAAATTTAATCAAAACTAAAACGTATTATCTGCGTTTGTTGCAAATCTTTTTTAATGACAAACAAAGCTAGGGAAGAGGAAGATGTTCTCAGTTTTCAAATCTTTCGAAATTGCAAAACACAGATAAAGATGTGCTTGTTTACTGTCAACACCGAATGGCTCTTCATGCACACAGGAAATCAAATATTTGAATGCATTCTTCACTTGGATATTTCGGCCTGTTGAATCTTTTCGGCTTGGAAAAACACATCACAAACACAGATGAATCCATACTACTACAAGAGCAGATTGTTGAAATTTCTACAATTGAGGAACTTAACCAATGTATGAACAAGGATACCAACAATTTTGATTACAAAAACAGATCCCAATTTTATATCATGCCTTATGTGTATAGACGTGGTACAAAGGTTTTTTACTGCTTTTACATCTTCCTATTTGGCAGCACGAGGATCCAGTGCTGTTATTAACCTAATTACAAAAAAAAATAGATACCGACTAGAAATTTGTACTCATGAGGATTTGCTACTCACAAACATTGAGTTGGAAATAAATACACTCATAAAATCTAATCACGTGCATCCATGTAATTAATTGTTTAAATTTCAATAAACACCTCTTCTTAAAAATTTTGATTTTTTAAAAGTGTAATTTGTACACTGTGAATTGGGGTAGTTTTTCTTTTTCACTTGGAGGTCTGTGATCAAGTTTTGAATATAAAATGGTGTCCATGGGTCAAAAATGTTTGGGAAAACCCTGACCAAAACCAAACTTTGTGAACAAAACATCATGATAAATATGTAACTATTGGGAACACTGATACCGTTTGAAGTAAATAAGGCAGTTTTTTGGGAGCAGACGATTGGTTATTTAAGATATACGTGACATCATTCATTTCTGAAATATTACTTACATATTAACATAATGTAGAGATAGTAATAATGTAACTGGATTGTCTCATGTGCTCTATAAATTTCTAAGGTTCGTTTGTAGCGAATAAAATAATGTCTTACATGCTTCAAGCAAAACAAATTGAAATGTTTGGGAATTGGGCAAAAATGTGACACTAACCGATCACAAATACAATTACACATCACAAGTGACAGTGTCAAAAATTGTATGATCAAGCTGAAGAAAATAGGTATCCTGCTAAAAAAAAATATACAGATGTTTGGTCCGGTCTGTTTCAATCATCAGTATTTTATGTGTTGAATTTTTCAATTATTCCTGAGATTATAAAACGGCAAGAGGCCTATTCGCTAAGTCACTGCATACGAATGATTTTATTATGCAAAATATCATAGGCTGACTATTCAATTCCTGGCCTTAGCTTTAGTTGAAAAGAAAGTGATGTTGGAATAATGTTTTATGATTTAATTCTTGTCTTTGCTAAACTAAAGAGTAAAGCATGTATACATCTTTAATGAAGCGCAAGTTTTCGTCTGACTCATATCTAATTCAAAAAATAATATAATTTTACAAGCAATTCGCTATATTTAATGAAGTTTATATAATAAAGACTTTCTTTACAAGCTTTATTTAAGTTCTATGTCGACCATTGGCAAATTATATCCCCTTAATTTGTACAAAGAAACTTAATTACTTATTTAAATACGTGTAGATGTAATAAATAATAGGTATAATAGTTACCACTTCTTTGAGGTTGATTACCTGAAATATTTAGGTGGGAAAATATGCTTCTCCTGTTAAACAAATTACTAGTATTGATCGTAAATGATATCCCAAAAACCTATAATTCGGTAACTCGTTATATAGTAATTAAATCAATTACCTAATATTCTGTAACTTGACTTGGTAGGGTTAACTAAACTTTGATTAAATATTCTTTATCTCTCCACAAAATATGTAACGTTAGGCAGTAGCTATACTAAGACTATGTGATGGTGTGAACCGCACCAAGTAACAACATCACAAGGGGTGAAGCCAACATATAAAATACTGTCATTTCCTGTTATTTGGCACAATGAGACTGACAATGTCTATGGGGTAAGTCCTGAAGAGTGCCACCATGAGTTACCACACTTGTTGACACCAACACTTGTGACGCCTCTGGTGTAGGTATCTTTATAAATGACCACATGACATCTTTATTGTCCGATTACATGGGATCTTGGTGGTGGTAAGGTTGGATAAGCTTAAAAGAATTTTATACAGACACTCTTAGGGGGCTTATAAAGGAGAAACTATAGTTTCTAAATATTAGTTGCTCAGAACATACGTAGGTGATAACTTAAAAATGGAATCTACTATGCAATACCCCATTTATTACCAACATAAATTCCCATTAAAAATTGACTGGTTATCAAGGCATATACTTTTTCACTGACTCTATTATGGAATACAATTTTTTAATTAAAAATTATTTTTTACTGTTTTACTTTTTAATAGATAACAATATTAAACTATATGCAAGAAATGCAATAATTTTTTTAAAGGAAAAAAAAAGTAAAAAAGATAATTAAAAAAACAAAAAATGTACCACTTAAAAGCGAAAAGGTTGACCCCTTTGGGGTCGAAACGTTCTGAGGCCAAAGTCTCTTGTCAAACTGTCTGGGTCGAATCGTCCGCTTTCGAACCTTCATGAAATCTATTCATTTCTAGCTAGGGCTACTAGCACAGCTGTTACAAGTAATTAGGAATACGAAAAACATCTTCTATTCATTTCTTTTATTTGTCTCGGGCATTAATAGTGACTCAAACATAAACACAGGAATGTACGAGAAATGTGCAGTGAAAGACAGAGATAAAATGCTAGGATTTATGTTAAAGATAAATGTTAATGTCCCCTACAAACCAAAGCCACAAGGCAACAGGTGTGAATGTTAAAGTTAATGAAAAGTGAGGTATGTAGCCTGAAATGATTTAAGAAAGATTTATTTAATATGCCAAAAAGCCAATGCCCTGAAGTTTGACATTTACATCATTCAAATGTTTCATAATGTCAATGCGAAACATGAAGTTTTACTTTCACTCTTCATTAACAGTGGTGGTAATAAAGTTACAAACAAAACCCTTCATCTCCAGTAATATAAATATTTCTTCCTTGAGACCCCACACTCGCATCTATACCTTGCCCAGTCTCAGTGAGCGGACACTGCTGTTGTATATAATATCACAATAATCAGTTTCCAAATTGCCTGTGGTTAAATGCCTTGGTTCTTATTAGGTTTATCACACTGACAACTAGGTGAATAACATGATTGACATTTAAAGCAGCTACACTTAATTTCCAAATGAATTACACAGTCGAGAGTTAGCAGTTTATGATACAAATCATTTTCTTTAATTTTAGTTTTCATCAGCTTATTCAGACCTAACTTTCTTCCAATCACAGCGCGCGCTCATTCGTTTGTTACATTTGCACAATTTTTCCACACCAACACAGTTCTTTCAACACAGTTCTTAACAGCGTTGAATAAATTCCGTCTTGTATTTGTGTCTCTCCGTGTATTCACAATAAAAGCAAATTTGAGGGTAAGATCGAAACTAGTCCTTATTCCCGTATAAATACCTACAATTGTGCTGTGTCCTGACGGTACAATGCTACTTGCGTCCAAGGCAAGAGGATTATTTTTTAAAAAGTTTTTGCGTGCAACGCGAATTAGATGCATCAAATTTAACTATTTTTTTTACAACAAGCCTTTCTTGATAAAGAAATACAGTCAAATTGTGTTTTCTGCTCTGGGCACATAATGCTTGATGCAATTGACAAGCCTTCCTTGATGAATTCTTTTTCAGAAAAAGGCTTGTTCCGTTTTAAGATCATATGTGACAGCACCAAACTTGCTTCGTTTGCACCATCTTGTATTAAAAACTGATGTAAACATTTTTGTTTGTTTTTTTTTGCTTTGTTTTTGTTTAATCTATTAACCAATCTCTGCCGTTTCTTATTTCTTTTCGTTAAATTGTGAATGAATTCGACATATTTTTATTGGTTGTGTCATGTTAAAATCCCTTAAATGAACTGGACCGCCGTCTCGTGGGCTCGCGGTCGGTCAGCTGGAAAAACTAAAGTAAAAAATGACAATATCCCGAAATGTGATCGAGCTGAAATTTTGCACATAGACTCGTGTCACCTAACAATGCATTGCGTCAAAATTTCAAATCGATCGAATGTACCGTAGTTGAATTAATGCATTTATAGTGTATCTCTACATAACTCAATGTATCCGTCTGTTATTGTTTACATACACGCGTCAATGAGTTCACTCCAGCCATCCATGACCACTTCCTCGTGTTTTAGAGCAAGGTAGTTCGGTCTCGTTAAGTCAGTAAATGTTTGTTGCGCGATGGGTTTTATATTGAACATAAGCAATACTTTTAGCTATGTCTCATTAAAAAGGGATTTATAATTAAAAAATGTTGGTTTTGTGGGGTTGTTTAATTAAATCCCTTATATTAACTTCAACGTCTTTTCTCTCCCTCTCTCTCTCTCTCTCTCTCTCTCTCTCTCTCTCTCTCTCTCCTCTCTCTCTCTCTCTCTCTCTCTCTCTCTCTCTCTCTCTCTCTCTCTCTCTCTCTCTCTCTCTCTTTCTCTCTCTCTGACTTGGTCGGGCTGGCGGAAAAACAAAAGTAAAAAATGACCCACTTCCCATGATGCCATAGAGCTAAAATTTCACAAATAGACTTAGATAGCCTAACGATGCATTGTATTAAAATTTCCGATCGATCGAATGTACTGTAATAAAATAAATTCATTTTTAGTTTATATGTATATAATTCAATGTAGCCGTCTGCTATTGTTGACCTCCACGTGCTGGAGTTCAGTCCAGCAATCGATAACCACACATCCCCCCTTCCCGGTTTTACAGCAAGGGATATCTGTCGGTTTCAGTCTGTTAATGTTTGTCACGCGTTACGTATTATATTGAACATATCAATACTTTAAGTTCAGTCTTATATAAAAGGAATGTATAGTCAAAAACTTTGTTTTTATGGAGTTGTTTAATTAAGCTGTTCTCACACACCGACGTCACAGCAAACAGCCTGCTTTGTTATAAAAGCTCATTGAGCAAAGTTTTGCAATCCATTCGCCTCAATCTTTTTATTTTACTTTTATTATGCAGTATTCACGGTTAAATAAATGTACATTCGTTCTTTCTTTACAATTGTTACACAATTGTTCAAAATGTAAATCGCAAACAAAAACACTTCTGATTTAGCTGAAATGAAGTTTCGAATAGGAATATTAACAATTAATGATAAATGATCACGAATCAAATAATCGAGAAAAAAAATTAATATAGAAAAAATCTAAACAAAGAGCATTAACATCGACATATGTTTTGCAAAATGTATATACCCACGGGCCGCATAAATTACTGTACCTTAGTTTTCCCTCACCTGAGATAGGGGATCGTATTAAGCGCTCATAATTATATACTCTCTTTGTTATTTGGAATACCATAACGCTATGATTTCTTTTTGAAATAGATTGATCGCGTAGGCTAAAGTAAAAATTAGGGCTGAGTAGATTAAATATTAAATAATCGATTATTTGTTAAAATTTTAATCGATTAAATCTAGTTTGATAAATTTTAAAAAATATATTTCTTTTTTTTTCATTTTAAAAATAAGTAATTAATTATTAAAAATAATATATATATTTTTGTTACATACTTTTCCCTGGTATTGTTAGTTATTTAAATGTGCAGACGTAAAACAAAAATGGCGACTAATTACAGCACAGTTAAAATTTAAAAAATGTTTTATTCCTAAGCTAGATGTTGATGGCAAAGTAGAGGAAGTTGACCGAATTTACATTTTGTTCACTGCCATAAACTATTCGCACATTTTAAAGTTTAAAAAAATATGTAGTTTTATTTTTTTTTATACCATGTGGAAAGAAAACAAAGGCTTTAACAACTTTAGCCATTTGCTTATAAGAGTTAATACATACATTTGATATATGAAGCTTAAAAAGGAAATAGTTCATGCTTTTACAGAGTGGGATGGAAATGGTGTAAGTCGTTTCTTTCATCCCCACATGACCTAGTGGTCATTTGGTTTTCTAATGTTTCCATTGAAAAGTTTTGGGACTTGCTAGACTTTGCGGCGCCCATCTCCTCTCCAAGTCAGAGCTATATTTTTTTAGCAATAGCCATTCAACCACGACCTCAGTTTGTGAGGCGAGCGCACTATTGATTTAGCTATCCAGTCACCATTTTTTATAACTTTAATGTTTTTTTTTAAATAATTCTTTTAACACTACTTGTTATAGTTAAATGTAAAGGTAAACTAAAAATTTTAAAATTGTAAATAAAAAATTGTGGTTTCATCTTTAAAAAAAAATTTAAAAAAAATATATATATATATTTTAAACAATTATTAACATTGGAGTAAGAAATTTAATATACCTCTTTTTACAACAAGAACACGTCTTAAGGGAACTTCGTGTCTTGAAATAACACCTGAGAATTGAGACTTAGACACATTTTCTATTGAAAACATTGTAAATAGCCATTGTTCCATTTGGATATCAATTTTTTTTAATCAAGATATTTTTTTTTAAATTTATTGAAAAATATTATTCTTTTTAATGTCAATAAACCATGAGTATTAACTCGAAATAAATGTCACTAAGCCGCTTTTCATTGTTGTTTTTTTCCACTTGAAGTCTTAAGTTGTATATATATATATATATATATATATATATATATATATATTATATATATATATATATATATATATATATATAAATATATATATGCGTTATACTTATTCAATGATGAATCGATTAAACTGTCTTAAGATAAGATTAATCATTTATTATTTTTTTAAACAGTACCAGCCCCAGCCTTTTTGTTAAACTTATAAGACTTTATTTACTAAATGCAAAAAAGGAAGCGTTATTCTTTAATGTTGTAATTTTTATTATTATTTTTATTTGTTTACTTAATTTTAGTCTTGAGCTTCTAAAGATAACACCAATATAATAAACCATTAACTTATTCGTATTCTTAATCCAGCCCAAGTAGAAATAAGTGTTACATGCGTTAGTACGACCTAATAACTATCTAAAGAATATCACCAAAAAGGCATACATTAGATCAGTGAGGAGGAGTTTTCAGCATGCGAGCCTCATCAACCGCAGGTGACTAAAATATTATTTCCTTAGTCAATAATCACAATGCAATGATACTATGTAATTTAAATAAGTGTTTTAGTCAGTTCTTGCACGTTTTGCTTACATAATTTGTTGTCGAACTTGATGAATCTTAACAAAATGTATTTATGGAAGGATAGAAATTGAGGAGTTATAATTACAACACAGTTGGTTTCTGGATTTGTTTTTATCAACCAAAGATATCATGTTGTCTGGAAGTAATTGCCAATTACATGACTTTCCAAATAATGACAAAATTAAACAACGCATCGCTGTGATGCCACTTACAAGTGATACGGTTGAAGACACAGTCCTGTGGACGGGTAGTGTTATAGGTCAGCAGCTCACAACTGACCCACAAAAGACAGTCTGTTATTGCTTTCACGAAAGCAAACACTTTAATGTCCATTTAAGACCAGCAATAATTTTGCGTGATGCATATGGTGATACCATGAAAAAAAGCTGGTTAAATTGAACACCAGCAATAGATATTTACAAACATGTGATGGACGATTTTTTTCTTCAAAAAGGCTAAAGACCAGACAAATTAGTTTTATTTACTAGTGATTATGCGACTTGCATGTTAGGACCAACATCTAGTATCATACAGTTCTTTGGTAAAGAAGCAAATTCTCCAGTTTTTCATTTTCATTTTTTATACATCAACAAGCTCTTAGTGTCAGGGACATACAAATAGTATTATACGATGTTTGTGGCGGATTCATTGTCTAGGGATATCTAGGTCCACCCTTTGCCACTTATATCAACAAGCGTCGTCAACTCCAACAGAGTCTCGCCTGGTTAAAATGAAACATAAAGTACAATAGACGTTGGAAGTAGTCACTAACACCTTATTCATTTCAAACAAGTTTAATCACATCATCTCGACATTTCCGTGACCAAACGTTTTACAACTTTCTAATAAAATTCACATCTTTTAAAAGTCCATCACCACCCAGCTTCTCGTCTCACAGTGTATTCCGATTTTCTCTTGCCTCGTGTAACCCAACACAAAACTATGTATACCCTCTCTGTCTTCATTAATTTGCAACTTACAAAAATTCCCACTATTATTTAAATGTGAACTCTTCTCTTAAGTCACTATCTGACTAGATATCACAACAAAATAATAACACCCAAGATCAGCGATTCTCACGCGACAATATCCAAAGAGATCCGACCTTCACGAGCGACCTTAGAAAGAATGTAGCGAGCTTATATTATTTATAACGTTTTGATGTTTTGGTGTATTCTGATCTAATTATATCCCAGCCTTACACACAAGCATATCATTAACATAATGTTGGGTCATTTTAAAAATAGTTACAATTACATGTAAAATGTATGAAATATAAAAATTCAATAATAAGATGATTCTACTTCGAAAGCAGTTTGAACATAATATCAAAGTTACATACGGAAAACATTAAATCAACAATTAGTGGTGCATCGCATTAAACAAAGTTAGCATAATATCCATGACATTTAAGATATGCAATAATGCTTTTAAAGTATATTTCCCAGTTATTCTTACTGGTACAATCCTTTTTATGTCTAGCAACTCTATGTTACACAAGTGTACTATTTTAATAAATCAACTGCCATCGCTCCTGCTACACAGAAACCTGGTTAATTGTATCCCAAAAGCATCATATCTCCCCATCAATATAGGACTGCCATAACCACATAATACTTGGTTACAAAATGTTCCTAACCATCATAATCATGAACACTACAATCATCAGCAATATAATAATCCCCAAATCATCATCACAATCATAAAAATCATGATCAATATCATAATCCTCAAATCATCTTAATAATCATTAACATTGTACTGATCATAAGCATTATAATCAACACAAACAACCTAATTTATCATAATCATCATAATCATGAACGCATCATCATTATTTTATAGCCTTATAATTACAAATTGCCCGAGGTATCCAGGGGTACAAACTGTCTTAAATAATAAACCAAATTGGCATGAACATCAGAAACACCTCATCAATACATTTTGCAATTATGGCAAGAGGTCACTCGGACCCAAAAATTTATCACGGAAAACAAATGTATTATCATCAAGACAATACCACCAACATATCATACATAGAGAAACATTAATGCAATTTCTTTCCTTTTTTATTTTTTTTTATATTTTTTTATCCCATCTAGATTACAAAAATTGGTATATGTGGCTCCTCCAAAAAAATTGGTAACGCCTTTATGTTTGTCATACTGGTTAAAATATTAATTGTTGTTGTGTCCAATAACCTTATGGACGTTGACCGTTTGAAGAAGTTAAAATGAAGTTTAAGCACAGTATAACACTTTGATTATGTACAATAATAGTTGAGCAGAAGACTGGCTTTAAAGAAATTTAACTCTGCTTCCATAAAATTAAGTTATTTTTTAATGAAAATGGGCAGAATAGCAACATCACAATGATATGGTGTGGCTGAAATGTTTTTTTAAAATCTTATTTAAAAAAAACAACAACATAAAAACATCTTTGTAACAAACAGGCAAATGCCTAGATTACACTGTGGAAAGGTCGTTTCGCTACATAAAGACATTTACATACAAAATACATGCTTTTAACAGAGGTTTTAAACATCTGTAGAAGTGTTTCGACAATTTGCAAGTAATTCTCCAAGCCATGAAGAAATCTGTAAGGAATTCTCGAGCATTGATAGTAGTTTCAAAGAATAATTTTAATGACATATTTATACAGATATGTCTTATGGAAAAAAACATTTGTGTTCTTACTACTAAAGATAAATACAAGTTTGAACATTTTAATCTGTCTTATTTACTTACAATGGTTAGATCTTGAAATTCTGGAAATGGAAATGTGCAATTTCAATAAAGCTCTACGTGGGAAAAAAAACTGTCAGATCATGTTGTGCGTGTGAACAACTGTTTTCACCGTTGAATTATATTAAATGTGACACAAGAAACGTACTTGACACATGAGCTGAGTGCTGCTTGTGTTACACTCAAATGAACGAAGTAAGAGACTGGATAATTTATTTATACAACTACAAATATCCCACTAATTGCGAATATTTCCATTTAATTATACAATATTTCTTTTTAAATTATCTTCTTGTTTTTTCTAAGTCTTAAACAATGTGAGTGTTGTTTTGCTTATCCCTAAACCCCATTTTCGTGTTTATTTGTAAGACGATCTCTTTACTATAAATAAGTGTGTTCTGAATTAATTTTTTTGCACGCGGCGCCAAACAATTTTGCCACCACTGTTTTGTGGACAAACAATTATGCCGTGTAAAGACGAGGAGACTTTGACATTATCAAAGTGTAAATTAAGCCAACGTTTACTTTTTTATATCTTTTTTGTTCACATCAGATGACATAAGTTGACCGGCTACCAGCAAAAGCTTTAAGAAAACACTCCAAAGCCCAATATAATTTACGGTAATAGTTATAAAGAATTCTAAGTTATGTGTGGTATAGTATTTTAGATACTTCAAAACTTTGAACTCAAACACTCGACATGCCATCCATAAACCAAGGTATACGCATCAGCCATGAAATAGCGTACCTTAAAATCAAAGCAATCATTGATACTGAAGAATGAAGATTATTTTAGTTAATTATCTTATAGAAAGTGGAGCGAGTACAAAGCTTTGGTTGTAACAGCTGGCCATCAATTATCTATATAAGAAAAACAATGCGGTTGGTATGATTATTTCCTTGAGAGCTTTAGATCTGCTTCTGTACATTTCAAGATTAAAGTGTAAGAATTTTTTTTGTCACTTTTACTTTTAGCCTATCGAATGACGTTTGTAAAATGACTAGATCTATGCTTTTTATATTCATCAATCATAATTAAACACAAGTGATTGCTTAACCGATAAATCTTTTGGATTTAGAAATTATATTTCTAAGATAGAATATTGCTAATGAGAAATTTACAAAACCTTAAGTTATATATATATACTAGGGGCAAGTACCCGGCTCCCGCCCGGGTTTAACAACAACAGCAACAAAACAAAAACAACAAAAACAACAACAAAACAACAAAAACAAAACAACAACAAAAACAACAACAAAACAAAAACAAAACAACAACAAAACAACAACTACAACAACAACAACAAAACAACAACTACAACAACAACAGCAACAACAACAAAGCAACAACAACAAAACAACAAATACAACAGCAACAACAACAAAGCAACAACAACATGAAGGACATTGTCGTCGCAGGGCAAGGGATGTGGACAACAACAACAACAGCAAAAACAACACAAAAGCAACAACAGCAACAACAACAAAAACAACAACAGCAACAACAACAAAAACAAAACAACAACAAAAACATCAACAACAAAACAACAAAAAAACAAAAACTACAACAACAACAGCAACAACAACAAACCAACAACAACAAAACAACAACTACAACAACAAAAGCAACAACAACAAAAAAAATTATTTTATGGCGATAATCGCCTTCTTGTTAATCTCGACACCAAAATGTTTATTAATTTGCGTCATTATTTTACGTCTTAATTTTCAATAATTTTTATTTTATAAAGCTCATATAGGGAAAAACTACATTTTGGGCCCCCGGGCCCCAGTATCTTATATATATGGAACGAAACCTGTTTAATAACCTTTCCGGTATAATTTTGTGTACGTGTACCAAATTTCACGTTATTTGGTTGTCTGGATCTTGAGTTATTAGGGAACAGACAGACAACAAATGCGGCTTATATATATAGACTAGGGGCAAGTACCCGGCTTCGCCCGGGTTTAACAACAGCAGCAACAACAACAACAAAAACAACAACAGCAACAAAACAACAAAAACAAACAACAAAAACAAACAACAACTACAACAACAACAGCAACAACAACAAAGCAACAAAAACAAAACAACAACTACAACAACAACAGCAACAACAACAGCAACAACGACAAAACCAACAACAGCAACAGCAACAAAACAACAAAAACAACAACAAAACAACAATAAAACAACTACAACAACAACAGCAACAACAACAAAGCAACAACAACAGCAACAGCAACAACAACAGCAACAACAACAGCAACAACAACAAAAACAACAACAGCAACAACTACAAAAACAAAACATCAACAAAAAAATCAACAACAAAACAACAACAAAACAACAACTACAACAACAACAATAACAAATCAACAACAACAAAACAACAACTACAACAACAAAACAACAAAAGCAACAACAAGAAAGCAACAACAACAAAAAAATTATTTTATGGCGATAATCGCCTTCTTGTTAATCTCGACACCAAAATGTTTATTAATTTGCGTCATTATTTTACGTCTTAATTTTCAATAATTTTTATTTTATATAGCTCATATAGGGAAAAACTACATTTTGGGCTCCCGGGCCCCAGTATCTTATATGTAAGGAACGAAACCTGTTTAATAACCTTTCCGGTATAATTTTGTGTACGTGTACCAAATTTCACGTTATTTGGTTGTCTGGATCTCGAGTTATGAGGGAACAGACAGACAACCAGACAGACAACAAATGCCTCTTATATATATATACGAGAGCAATGCCCGTGCGATGCTACGGGTAGGCACAATGAAAATAACTTTATTTGGATTTGAGTTTCACATTCCCCTTAATAATGAGTGTAAACGTATCAGGAAATTAGGGTAGTGATAAATCAAACCCCTTCTTTATAAAAATCACGATATGTGTGTCGAGAAAATAGAAAGTATGATGAATTTAAATATTAACCATCAGTTTTGGTATGTCTGCTTTAATAACGCATGCTTTTCTCTATATAATATACTCCTACAGAATATGAAAGGTACTTAAGAGTTATAAAAATCTAATCGGCAAGGCTCAATTTATTTTCACATGAATAAACAAAAATTAAAAATATATTTCCATATGATTCCTTTGGTTCTAGGAAAATGCTCAGAAAAACACCAATACCATTGTATAGTTTAAGCATGAAATTAGTTTTAGACGAATTAGTTATTATTTGAGCCAGATAATATTTATTTGAATATGTATGCTTAGTGGAGGGTTGGAAATATGGTTTACGGGTTATGCATATTTTCTTTTCACACGAATATTAACATAAAAACAATGTTGTTTTTTTATTTAAATTCCTAGAGATTGATTTTCTAATAAATTGCGTCATTTTGAAAAGACTTTCCACTCTTTTCTTCTAGTATTAACAAAGCAATAAGTTGGCAGATACTTGTGCCACTAAAATAAAGGATTACTTTTCGTTGTATTTGTATTTAAGCCTTTTTTCGTTGTAGCATTTTTTAGCTTATAAAATGACATATTTGGTAATGATCTTAATATATAACATATATTTGTAGGCATTTGATATTAAATCAGAACAATTTAAAAAGAATTTTTTTCAAGAAAGTGTATACAGCTTAATAGAAAACTGCCATTTAGTAAACAACATGATCTGCCTTTGAAATCAGTCTTTATACAAAACATTTATCCTCGTTGCATAATATTGCTCAAATAAAATCAAGCTGTTATGTCTAAATATCAGTTGCTGTTAGCGTATTTTTTCGCTTGAGCACGCACTTTCTGAAGCTAGAACCTATATATGAGTCGTAATACCCGCGATATGTCTTTACACTAAATATATGTATACCTTAAAGAACCGTACAGTTTATACCTGAAGTGTGTGCCACGCAACTCATTGTTCTAGAAATGTAACTATTTTTTTAATGAATGTTTTAGTTTTGTAAGCTCTTAAATACCTTTCTTAGCAATGATTTTTATGGGAAAAGCATATTATTTATGTGAATTTTGATGCTTAAGTAAGGTGTGCATGGGTTTTATTTGTTTTAAAGAAACATTTTGAATCGAAAGGTCTGGGCTTAAAATTTACCCTGCTGATTTAGATTAATCTATGCAAAAAGTATAAAAACAGTTGCTAAGCTATAGAGTTTATGTCATCCAGATATAAAAATAGCTGTTCCACTTATTAACCACACTCATTGGTCCGTGCATATAACTCCTATATATAATCCATGTTCGTCTATAACAGTATCGATTTTTTTTTCATTCCTTCTATTTCCTTGGGGCAGTTTATGGAGTAATCGTTCCATAAAAGAAAATCGTGTAAACTATTTAAGCACCGAAGGAAAATAAATATCCCACCTAAGAATCATTGATAAATATAACTTACCTAGCATGTTTGACTTAATTTATGCAAACAGAATATTAACAGTGGCTAAGCTATAGTGTTTGGTATCTGGTTTCACTCATGTGCTTTCTTTCTCTAATGCATTGAATACATTGTTAGTATTTGATTAGTATTTGATTATTTAGAACTAATTTGTAAAATGTCAAATACATTAAGTATTTAAATTAAACATATAAAAGATATAAAGAAAAGTGGTAAAATGATACTGTGTATTTGATAATGAAGAAAATAATAGAAAATAATAGTATATAAATATTGTTAAAATATTGCGCTAAAAAAAACAATGACTATGGTTTGTAAACAAAAATGTTAGGTAGATTAACGTTGAAAATAAATGTAGACATCTGGAGAAAGACCAAAGCAAATAAATTTTTCGAACGGCTGAATAAAATACATCTCGAAAATACATAAAGGAAACAAAAAAATGATACGTATTCTTGTTAGAGGCGCAACATTATCAGACATAAAAATAAACCGTTTCATCACATTTAGTTCACAACATAAACACACACACACTCACTTTATTCACACACTTATACACACAAACATAAACACACAAACAGATAGTACCATTAAAAAAATCAAATTTCATTGAAATAACCGCGGCTTTTTTTACTTTGTTTCCATTTTACAAATTAATATGAGCTCCAACTATTACGTCAAGTCACAATATTTTATAGCGAGAATCGCCGTCTTGTTAATCTCGACACCAAAATGTTTATTATTTAATTTTCAATAATTTATTTTATTTTCGGGAGTTACCCCGCATAGCGAGCACCCACGCACACACACGGCTTCGGACGCGCTTAGGCGCAATATATATAGGGATATATAGATATATATATATATATATATATATATATATATATATATATATATATATATATTATGTGCAAGTACCCGGCTTTCCCAGTTTTAAAATATTTTTTTTCTTTAGAAGCGTACAAAACTGTTTGTTTGCATGCAATAAAAGGGTAGATTTATCTTAAAGCAATGTGACAGGCAACATTTTTGGCAGTTCCATATGGAGTGTGTACAAAAAGATTTTCCTCTTTGCCCACTCTGGAGCAGGGTATTAACAACTACCCATGACAAAAGCATGGTGTCTGCAAGTCTATACTAGCAAACCCAAGAGACTGGCCATGTGACTTGTTGATTGTCATGGCAAAGCACAGTTTCAGTTATAAGTGAACGAATGCCTTCTGAGTTTTCTAAATATTTTTGTTTAGCAAACGTTTCACCAAAATGCCTCCATGTGGAGCCAGAGGGACTCTTTGGACCCCATGCTAGGGAAGCCAAGGGCACGTCGGAGCGTCTTGGAACCTTTATCCGGTCCCTCATTTTTGGGGCACTGAGCAAGTTTTGTTTAGCATAGTTTGTTTTCTAAAATGTAGCCCCCGCCTCAAAACAGGCTTATGGAGCACTATTTTGTGGCTGGGGAGGCCATTGTGAGGTTGACTTCAATCGAAACCTATTTAAGAACCTTCCCGTGTAATTTTGTGTACTTGTATCAAATAACGTGCTGCAAAATAGAAGTCTTAATAAGAACCTGCTAGCACTTAATACTAATATGCAAATCACAGTGCTCTTCGATGGTGCCATCTCAGAACCCTTCCCAGTTTTTAGCGGAGTCAAACAAGGCTGTGTACTGGCTTCAACTCTCTTCGGTATCTTTTTCTCGATGCTACTGCGTCATGCTTTCGAGGACTGCTTCGAGGGTGTAAAACATCCATACCAGGATGGATGGAAATCTATACAACATCAACCGTCTCCGTGTGAAGAGAAAAATAGAAAATGTTTTAATTAGAGAGTTGCTCTTCGCGGATAACGCAGCCCTTACCTCACATTCATGGAGGCATGCAAGGATTTTGGTCTAACGATAAGCCTCAAAAAGACCAACATTATGAGACAAGGAACATGACTGCTTCCCAGCAATTTCCATTGAGAGAAACACATTGTATGTTGTCGAGGATTTTACCTACCTTGGCAGTAACATCATAAGCACACTCTCCCTTGAAAAGGAAATTGAAACCAGAATCGGCAAAGCTGCATCATTAATGGCTAGGCTGAATCAAAGAGTGTGGAACAATGCAAAGCTTACTGCTAGGACGAACATCACTGTGTACCAGGCCTGTGTGCTCAGCACACTCCTCTATGGCAGCGACTGCTGGACGACCTATGCCAAACAAACAAAGCAACTCCATAGCTTCCATTTACGATGCTTGCACAGGATTCTGCACATCAATTGGCAAGATAAGATCAAGAATGTCGATGTACTCAGAAGGAGTCATTTGCTGAGCATGCTCTCAATTCTGAGTGAGAGGTGCCTGTGGTGGTTGGGACATGTCCGCAGGATGAGCCCTGAGCGCATTCCAAGAGCCTTGCTTTACGGCGAGCTGGCAACTGGTATGCGGAAGAGAGAACGCCCCTGCTTGCGCTACATGGCTGTCTGCAAGAAAGACATGACTCTGGTGCAGATTGACCATAAAACGTGGGAGACCATTGCTGTGGAGCGCACCTCCTGGCGGGAAAAAATTGCGCGAGGGCATTCAAGTCGCGGAAGCTTCCCTTACAGCCAGGAGCGAGGAGAAAAGGGCCAGGAGAAAGGGGAATGGGGGTAGAGGAGCAGGAGGAAACGCCATCATCCCATGAGGATGGACGGATGCCATAGTAGTAGTAGCACTTAATACCGTTTTGGCTAAATATCCCCTGAAGCTCAGTTTGGCATTGCCTTATATAAAATCCAATGAAAATGATAGTTAGGTAAGTGCGTTTTATTTTTTAGAGTGAAAAAATAAATATTTTTTCGCCAGTTACACGTTTTAGGAGGGTATTCAACAACTTTCCAAAGTTTCGTGTTCCTACCAAAACGGGGAAATTGAGATTTAATGATGAGCCAGTTTTACATAGCTCATTTAAGAATAAAAAAATACATTTTGGCCCCCGGCCACCCAGTTAGTGATACTTTTTTTCGACAGCTACCATCGCTGGAGGGTACTCGACAACTTTCCAAATTTCATGTTTCTACCTACAAAGAAATATGAGGAATTAGCTTTGATTCAGTTTTATAAGGCCCATATCAGATAAAAATCTGTTTTGGGCCCCCGACCACGCATGAGTTAAAATTTAAAAAAAATCGCAAATAGAGTTTCGCCAAGTTCAGTCTCATGCTTCTACCTTCACGGGAAGTTGAAGAATTAGTGTTGAGTCAGTTTTCAATATATGAAAAAAAAGTACATTAGGGCCCCCGGCCCCCAGTAAGTGATAAATTATATATTTCTTTTACCTGTTACCATCGCCAAATAATACTTAAAAACCACCGAATGTTTCATGCTTCTACCTACACAGGAAACAGGATATTTTTGTATTGTTATCTTTTATATAGCGCATATATGGAAAACCTACATTTTAGGCACCCAGTATCTTATATATATGGAACAAAACCTGTTTAAGAACCTTTCTCATGTCATTGTGTATATGTGTACCAAATTTGACGTTATTTGTGTTGTCTGGATCTTGAGTTATTAGGGAGCAGACAGACAGACAACAAATGCGTCTTAAATATATATATATACTAGAAATATACCCGCTCTTCGTAGCGGGAGTGTGCTGACCCTTTTTCCCAGTAGTAGTTGCTGGTTATTACACATTTTATTTGCCAAGTTATATTAAAATTCATCTATTAGTTAAAATCTTATGGGAAACAGAGATATTCAAATTTTAAGGACATATAAATGAAAGTCAATTTAAGAAAAAGAGAGAGAGAGAGAAAACAAAAAATAACGGACACACTTATTTAATTTTTACCATGTTAACGCATGAGTTGTTTTCACTTAATGCAGTTCCTTTTAACATTACCTTACTATTTAAAAGATATGATTTATCATTAATGAATATTGACGACCATAATAACTAAATTTACTATTTCATTCCAACTTGTAGTCAATAAACATAACTGATAGGTTTCTCCGAAAGATCTCTACCACCCTCGTCACTCAAAAATGTCATGTATAATTACAACACTGCATAGTAACACAATTGTAAATAATACAATATTTATAACCGCGTCTATGAGATAAAGAACAAATGGCGCTATTCCCTTAAAAAGGCAAAGACTACATAACTCATAGCGCCAATAGACAAAATTATAAATGTACTTTCTAAAACTATTTTTTTTAAACCATCGTATTAAAATTTAAAATGATATTAAGAAATGCGCACACCATATTTAGACGATAAAAGATTATAGAAAGCTGGCCGCCTAAAATAAAGTCTTATTATAATGTAAATGTACTGGATCAAAATAACTCTTCCTTTTGACGTATGCATAGTTGTTATAGCAGGGAATTAATATTTATTAAATTTAACGTCTCTAAATTGTACGATTTATATTTTCGGTTTTTATGCAATGTGTATAATTTCAAAAAGGTATTCTTTTTTTTTGTGTTCCCTATTTCTGATAAGGCATCATATTTTGTAAATTATATTCAATACACACACACACCAGATTTTGTTTATGAAACAAATAAATATCCACATTAAAATAAACGATACAAACGTCTGCCAATATGCACATCTAAAAAATGACTAAAAAGCAACGTTAGAAATGACCAATGTTATTCCGACTACAAAGAAATGAACATAACATGTTCAATTCGCAATTCATATTAATTAAGCGTTTCTAGGATAACTTTATTAAATTTAGTCAACTTCTGTTAATACGTTCGGTGGCGAAAGTTTACATATATATATATATATATATGTATAGCTTATGTAAACTTTTTTAAAGTGTAAGTTTATTGACATATAGTGCCAAAACATTAAATTATAAATGTTATATGTGAAATGTACTTTCTAAAATACTTGAAAGAAACTAAAGCAGTAGTATTAAAAGTAATTCAAGAAAATGTGCGCACCGTATTTAGACAATAATAATAAATGGTTATCGAAATATTCTTGCTTAATAAAAAGTCTGCTCATAACAACTGGACCAAAAAACAATCTACTTTTGTAATCTATTTATAGTTGTTTTACATGGAAATACTATTTGAATTGTTATATATTAGTGTCTACATTTACGATTAAAATTTAATGGTGTATGCAATTGTTATAATATCATAAAGGAATGAAATTCTTTTTTGAGTCACGTTTCATTGCCCAACAACAGATTTAGTTTTTAAAAAATAAAGAAATTATCTTCCACATTTAAAAAATAAAAAAACAAAAACCAATCAAATGTCTGTTAAAAACGAATGCGAAACATTTGCAACAGTTGATTTTAAAAATGACCTATGTTAATCCAACTACAAAGGAATGAACATAACCAATTCAATTCGCAAAAAAAATAATAATAATAATTAGGCGTTTTCAGGATCACTTTATTTAGTTTAATCTAAGATGTAAATAGGTCCAGTAGCCTAAGTTTAAATTGTATATGTGTATAGCTTATGTAAAAGACAATAGCTTATGTAAAAGACAAACAAAATATAAATGTTATATTAATAGGACACAGCTAAATTTAAGATGCGTACACGAAAATGTTCGCACAGTAGTCAGGCGATAAAAGATTTTAGAACGCACACCGCTAAAAATGAAGCCTTGAAAAAAAATACTGACACAATTATTACATAAATAGGTTTTTATTAAATGTCGAGTAATGGAACAGAAAATAATTAAAACAAATTCGCAATTAAATTTAAACATTTTAAACAGGTAAACAATTAAGCATAATGCATCGTATGGCAGTTGTTATCAAATTTCTTGACGTGTCTATAATATATAGAAAGTAACAGTAAAGAAAATGACAATTCTTTGTACTGCACTGTTCAAACTAAGAAGCGTGCACGAAAATGTGCGCACCGTAATTAGACAATATGATTTTGTATACAAATATTAAATTACGTCATTGTTTTATGCTTATACTTTAATTTTTGAAAAGGCAACGATGTAAACATAGGATTTGAGGATTTATAATTATTATGAAATTCTTTGTGTAGATTTCAGCAAGTTTAATATTTCGTATTTATCAAACACGGATAAGTCACTTTTGTTATGTATTTATATTAATTCCCGTGGTCTGTATGGATTGCATAGAAATATTAAATTACCTCATTGTTTTATGCTTATATATTTTTTTTTAAAGAATCGTACACGAAAATGTGCTGCGCACCGAATTAGACAATATAATATTTTTCGAATGCGCACCGCTGAAAATAAAGTATTGGGGAAAAAAACTTCAACAAAAATAACTCGCTTTGAACGGAACTTGAACGTCCGCGTAAAGTTGTTAAATATAGAAACGAGGTTAAATTTTTCATTCTTTGTCTCTGCATTTTCTGAGTATTTAATTTACGCCATTCTGGCAAAAGGGACAATTACAAAAAATAACTTAAAACCGTCTCCGGGGTAAAAGGAATCGTCCTGCCAAATTTGGTCCCCGTCCGTTATTTGGTTTTTCCGTGGCTGTGTAACGAACCGAAAGTTGAAAAGTGAAACATACCGACGCAGATACAAACAACTGAGCTTTATCTCTCTCTCTCTCTCTCTCTATATATATATATATATATACTAGTAGACCCGTCGTGCGTTGCAACGATCAAAGTAAAAAGGAATAAATTTAAAGAAACCTATAAGTGGTATGTTTAAAAATAATTCTGAAGAAATCTTCGTGGAAGTGTGAAAAAAAAATCCAAGTTTCATAGCAAACGGATAAATAAATTAATAATTAAATAGCGTACAAAAGAAGAAACGATATTAAGGACCCCGCCCCAAAATGAGTGATATTATAGTTTTTTTTATTGCCATTGTACTCATTTCTTAAACGTTTAAGATTTTATTCACTATTCAGTAATTGACAATCTTGACAAATAATGACACTTGTATCCATTATTATACAAATTGAAATTAACAGGTGTTTTGAACTTTATATCTTGCCCAGAATGGGCCCTGGGGCCCTTAATGTTGTTTTTATCTATTGTACTCAATAAATATTCTTCAATATCGTGTAAAATTGAATAGGGAATACAATGATTAAAGTTCAGTAAAAAGACTTTTTTGAAGGAATGGAAATTAAGAGTTCAGAGCCCTATAGTAATATTATAGGCTCTTAAGTTTTTATATTCTAAGTTTTGTCAAAATCCAGTTTTTTTCTCAATATCTAACTCTTAAACTACATTTTATATACCTACAATAGGGGGAAAATAGCATTAAGGGGCCCTGGCCCATTCGGTGCAAGAGGTCAGTTTCAAAAACCTGTTCATTTTAGTTCATTTTTATTGTGGCTATATTTCTCAAGCTCTTTAAAAAGTAAATAGGAAAAATATCTTAAACATATACGAAAAAAGATATTAGGGGCCCCGGCCACGAAGATATTGGCATTAGAAGTGCAGTGTCTATAGTATTTTAATATAGGCTACCAAGTTTTTGTGTGCAAAGTTTGGTGAAGATCTATTCATTTACTAAGTAGCTAACGTAGAAACTATTTTTTATATAGCTCATATAAGATAAAAACGACATTAAGGGTCCAAGGGCCCATTCTGGGCAAGATATAAAGTTCAAAACATCTGTTCATTTCAATTAGTATAATAATTGATACATGTGTCATAATTTGTCAAGATTGTTAATGACTGAATGGGGAATAAAATCTTAAACGCTTGAAAATGTGAATTTTCGGGCCCCCAGCCCCAAATGGAATGAATATTAGCAGTTAAGTGCCCTATAGTATTTTAATATTGGCTATCAAGTTGTCATATACACATTTTGGTTAAGATCCAATAATTTACACAGTAGCTAAAGCTTAAACTAATTTTTATATAGCTCGTATAAGCAAAACATTACGATATGGGCCCCCGGCGCCCCATGAGTGTTAAATTTTGAAAAAAATTGATAGTTACCATCCCGGGAGCATACTCAACAGTCTTGAAAAGTTTCATGACGATCGGGTGAATGATTTAGACAGCTATAAAGGACATTCATACACACACAAACATATTTAAATATTTATATATATATATATACTTGAAAAATACCCGCACTCGTAGCGGGAGTGTGCTGACCCTTTGTCCTAGTATTAGGTGATGGTTATTACAATTTTATTTGCCAAGTTAAATTTCAGATTCAACTTTTTAGTTAAAATCTTATGAGAAACAGAGATATGCCATTTTACCGCGTGAGTTGTTTTCACTTAATGCAGTGCCTTTTAACATAACCTTACTATTCAAAAGATATGACTTTATTAAATAATGATTCTTGCCGACCATAATAACTAAATTTACAATTTCATTCCCACTTGTAAAAAATTAAACATAACTTATATGTTTTCCGAAAGAGCTCTACCACCCTCGTCACTCAAAAATTTAATATATAATTACGAAACTGCATCGTATCACAATTGTAAGTTATATAATATTTGTAACCACGTCTATGAGATAAAGAACATGTGGCACTATCCCTTTAAAAGGCAAAAGCTAAGTGACTCATAGCGCAAATAAACAAAATTATAAATGTACTTTCTAAAATACTGTTTAACAAAAAAAAACGGTCGTATTAAAAATGATATAAAAAAATGTGCACACCATATTTAGACATATAGAAAGCTGGCCGCATAAAATAAAGTCTTGTTATAAAGTAAATGCACTGGACCAAAATAACTCTTCATTTTGACGTATTCATAATCGTCTATACAGGGAAATAATAATTAAACATTTTTATGTCTCTATATTTTACGATTTATATTTACGGTTTATAAGCAATGTGTATAATTTCAAAAAGGAATCTTTTTTTTTGTTCCCTATTTCGGATAAAGCATCATATTTTGTAAATTATATTCAATGCACACACACACACCAGATTTTATATTTGAAAAATAAAATAAAAATGAAAAAAAAAGATTCAACCATCTGTTAATTGTATGTATGGCAACCGTCCGTCCTCATGGGACGATGGCGTGTACTCCTGCTCCTCTGCCTCCCATGACCTTTCTCCTGGCCCTTCTCTCTTCACTCAAAGCTATGAGGGATGCTTCCGTGACATGAATGCCCTCACGCACTTTTGCCCGCCAGGAGGTGCGCTCCTCGGCAATGGTCTCCCACGTTTTATAGTCTATCTGTGCCAATGACATGTCTGTTAATAAGTGCATCTTAAAAATGATTAAAAGGCAATTTTAGAAATGGGCCTTAGCTATTCTGAATACAAAGGAATGAACATACAAACATATTCAATTCGCAATTCATATTAAGCGTTTTCAGGATCACTTCATTAAATTTAGTTAAGTTTTGTTAATACGTTCGTTAGCGAAAGTTTATAATGTATAGTGTATATAAAGCTTAAGTAAACTGTTTTAAAGTGTAAGTTTATTTGACATAGGCCATGACTTTCAACATAAAATAAACTCGCTACATCTATGGCTTTTAATTAAATGTCGAGTTATGAATTAAATTTTTAAAAATCCCAATTTTATTCATTGCATGTAAAATATTAATACATTGCATCGTGAAAATAATTGAAATAAAATAATTTAAACGCATATGTAATATATAAAGCTTAGTTGATATTTTTATGTTTGTTTGTTTGTATCCATTAAAAAAAGGCCACTGCTTTGTTGACATTTTTCCAAAAGATCTCTGCCACTGTCGTCACTAAAAAAGCTCTTATATATTTACGACACTGCATCGTAACACAATTGTAATTAATACAATATTTGCAACAGCGTCTATGAGATAAAGATAATAAAGATAAATAAAGAAATTAGGCTATATTCCTAATTTTAAAAAAACAAACAAAACAAACCAATTTTATGTTAAAAACGCATGTGAAACCATGACAATAATTGATTTTAAAAATGGCCTATGTTAATCTATCATCAAAGGAATGATTATAACATATTCAATTCGAAATACAAAATAATTAAGCGTTTTCGGGATCACTTTATTTACTTTAATCTACTTATGTTAATAGGTCCGGTAGCCTAAGTTTAAATAGTATAAGTGTATAGGTTATGTAAAAAACAATAGCTTATGTAAAAGATAAACAAAATATAAATGTTATATTAATAGGACACAGCTAAATTTAAGATGCGTACACGAAAACGTGCTCACAGTAATCAGGCGATAAAAGATTTTAGAACACGCACCGCTAAAAATGAAGCCTTGAAAAAAATACTGACACAATTATTACGTAAATAGGTTTTTTATTAAATGTCGAGTTATGGAACAGAGAATAATTAAAACAAATTCGCAATTAAATTTAAACGTGTAAACAATTAAATCTAATACATCGTGTGGCAGTTGTAATTAAATATGTTTACGTGTCTATCTAATATATAGAAAGTAACAGTAAAGAAAATGACAATTCATTGTACTACACAGCTCAAATTATGAAGCGTACACGAAAATTTGCGCACCGTAATTAGATATTATAATATTTTTTGAATGCGCACCGCTGAAAATAAAGTATTGGGGAAAAAAACATCACCAAAAGTAACTCGCTTTGAACGGCATTTGAACGTCCGCGTAAATTTGTTGAATACACAAATGAGGTTAAATTTTTTATTCTTTGTCTCTGAATTTTCTGATTATTTAATTAACGGCATTCGGGCAAAAGGGACAATTACAAAAACTAACTTAAAACCACCTTAAGGGTAAAAGGAACCGTCCTGCCAAATTTGGTCCCCGTCCGTCATTTGGTTTTTCCGTGGCTGTCTAACAGAAACTCGAAAAAGTGAAACATACAAACATACAAACATACAAAGATACAAACACCAACTGAGCTTTATATATTAGATATATATATATATATATATACATATATATATTTGTATTTACTTAATAAAATACAAGTAAGAAGAAGAAAAAATAGTATCAGATGCTATAGTAATAAAAAAGAGGTTTATGAAGCCATGTAAAACATAGAATAAATTGAAATAAATGGAATATTTCAGTAGAACTTTCATTTAAAGTAGCGCGTTTTGATATGACGTCATATTTTGTATACACCCCTTCCCTTGGTCACACATCGTAACAAAAACGTGACCACCTCCCACCTCTAGGTGCACGACCTCCCGTCCCCCTTATAGGTGCGTGACCCCCTCTCCCCCTTCTAGACGCGTGACGTCATTTAAGGGCGGTCATTAACCATTTACAGAAAGGACAGTTTAAACTTTAAACATTTCGATTGCAGGAATGAGGTAATTATTTCTTAGTTTTTAAGACCTACAAGGGAATGTACCACATTTAACCACACCACGTCTGTTGGAGACGTCGTGATTACCTCTCTTGTATGATGCACGTCAACTCAGTATATTAAAAAAAATGTTAAGAAAAAAATAATCACTTGAGCTTACAGAATAAACAGTGATGATTAAATGGGATATTTAGAAAATGACACGAATGTTCCCCATTATCTTAATCGTAACGGGTATTAAGTTAATACTGAATAAACGAAATTACGGTTAACTTGTCCTGATTCTAAATAAATAAAAGTAAAAAAAAATATTTTTCAAAACCACGTTTTTATAAGCAGACTAAAAAGAAGAAACTATTTTTTTCCACATAATTGTGAAGCAAAAATATTTTTCTGGATTGATAAAAATTCCAAACTTATATGCTCAAGTACTATGATGTAATATGACTAAAAACGTGGGGCGGGCGCTCCTCAGGCTTAACTTATTCAATTCACTCATTTTCTTACTCGTAATTTGTAAACCCTAATCATTTTAGCCAAACGCCTAAAAAGCGCCCGCCCACGTTTTTAGTTATATTACATCATAGAACTTGAGCATATAAGTGTTACAGTTTGTGACAGGGGAAGGTGGGGGGGGGTGTCCGGCCATGTGTGACGTCACGGTGTTTTCTATTAAATTTTAATTATTTTGTTAATAAAAATAACACAATTTTTAGAAAGTGTGACGTACTTTGGGGGGGGGGCGCCTGAGGTTTATGACAGTTTGTGACAGGGGGAGTTAAAAATGGTAAAAATAGTGTGACATACTTAATGGACGGCCCCTCACATGCTGGAAAGTTAAAGTCCCTTTGTTAACACTCGTCACACTTCGATGGGAATGGAATGGACTTTCGTGCTGACCTGCTTAACTAAAGAAATTTCCATGAAACTGGAGCAAACCAGATTGACACCTCTATGGTGTTACTATTTGCTGAACTTTACACTCTGTCATTTCATTGGTCGCTGTAAAATAAGCGGGCTAACTCGAAAAGGATATACGGCCAGTCAGTGTCTCCTTCCCACCGAGAAGCGGTTGTTGGGAGTTGTCCGAGTCCATGTACACAGCTGATCGGATAAGGTCATCCTCATTTTGCTAAATACAAAGTTCTAAGGTAAACTAATGTTATGTTTTTATGTTATTATATTTTGATAAACCCTTGAGTGATGAACCAGAGGAATAGTTCGGATTTTTTTTTCGCTCGTGGTTAATGTATAAAATGGCCACCCTCACATTAAATTTATATCCTTGTTCACTAATATTATTTTTATATACCCGTTGTTTTGCGACGTCTTGGCAGGCACAGGCCTATTCACACCCTGTTTTAATAACATATATTTGTTTATCTAAAATCTTGATTGCAGTCTCACCCATTTTTGTCCGTTTCATTCCCTTATTATATTGTTATGTTGTAAGCCTAACTTGGGCATCCATCGACGATGATGAATGATTTCTGCCACTCTTTCTCCCAGTTATTTGTTGTGTTTCTAACAACGAGATTGTTGTCACACATCATCGCATATGAAACCGAGGTCAAACTGCTTCTTAAAAAAAATTTTGTCATCCCTTTTTCCCTGTAGCTCTGAACTTTTTTTTTGGTGGGGTGATGTGTTTCCGGTGCGAATGAACTTGGTGACTTTTGAGTGAATAGCATTTTTTAAAAAGAGTTACTTGAACATTCCCTGTGTTTAGTCAAAGTTAGGCAGGATGATGTGACTAGGATTTTATCATGGCAATTTTTTGTCGGCAGGTGTCTGTTATGTATTTGTATCCAATTTATTTCTTTTAAAAAAAACTAGAATATTTATATGGCTTATTTTTAGCATCAAAAGCCTACTCTCTAATCTTATGCTTAGAATATCTTGCTTTTTTAAATCCCTTATATTAACTTCACCGGCGTCTCTCTCTCTCTCTCTGTCTGTCTTGGGCGGGCGGGCGGAAAAACAGAAGTCAAAAATGACCCACTTCCCATGATCCGATCGAACTGAAATTTGGCACACGGACCCGACTAACCTAACAATGCATCGTATCAAAATTTCAGATCGATCGAACGTACCGTAATTAAATTAATGCATTTTTAGTTTATCCTTATATGAGGTATGTAATTTAAATTCACTGTTTGTTATTGTTTTTTTCCCACGTGAAATTTTGAGCTGACACATTGAGGCGACCCAACGAAGCGACGGGGCGCTTTTGTTTACATTTTATGTGTGACTCTGAGCTCGGTCAAGCGAATCAGTGACCAGACTTTTCCCCTCTCCCCCTCCCACCCACCCCTCCCCCCCTAGGGTTCTGAAGCAAACTTGAGTTAAGACAGATTCAGTCTGTAAATGTTTGAAAATAATCAATACTGTTAGTTATGTCTCATACATAAGGGATTTATAGTCAAAAACTCTGTTTTTACGGGTTTGTTTTATTTCCTTATTAAGTAAGTACCTAGTACAAGTTCGGTAATGGTTTATCTTCTAAGCTCTGTCTTTTTTTCATAGACTCTCCGAAATGTATTTCCCCTGAAACATTTTTTTTCCTTTGCAGAGAAAAAAGACTAAAGCATTCATCCTATGCACAAGTCATCAGTCATGGTTCAATACACAAGTTGAGGGTTTGGCATTGGTTTAAATATCAAAACAAACTGCAGAAGCAACCAAAGCAAAGACAATTAAATTACACCTTTAATAAAACATCATCTATGTCACAATTCTCTTGGATAAAACTTAATGGAGCAAGCTATCACGACTCCAGTTTGACAGCTTTATAAAGCCAAACTGACGATGTTGTGGACAGTTTGCTTCGATGGATCACCGCATCACTGGCCTCTTCTAGAACATCAAGATAAGTCCAAGTTATCTTACTGCCACGGGCGTCGCTGTAGATGTCAATGTAGTCAGACGAACACTGGAACAGATGTAAATGTTTATGATGTGTGGCTGTCCCTTTTTGTAGCTGTAGTTGTCCAAGCTGTGTTGGCATTTATTCAGGTTAGATTCACTTTTTTATTTACCTATTGACATGTATTTTTACTTACCTTCCCGCGTATCATTTTATTTTTATAACATAATACGTTCTGCAACACCTTATACCTTAGGTAAGGGGTGGGCAAATTTTTCTACGTAGGGCCGCATTGAAAACGTTATTGTTATAGGCGGGCCGCATATAATTCAATTACAATTGTTGTATTTTTCAAAGGAATTAGTGTCAATAATTCTTCTTTAAATGTCTGCCTCTTGTCAAACCTAACCCAAGCAATAAGTTGGACCGTGTCAGTGATATGACATGATTCATCCAATGCCAGACTGAAACCAGAAGCAGTTTTAATTCCGTAAGCAACTGCTCAAATATATTACCGGACATACTTTCAACACGCTTTGCAACAGTCTGGTTGGAAAACTGAAGATAAGTTATTTGTTTCTTTATTTCTCATTTTTTAAACTCAGAAAATAATGAATCAGCACATTCTTGAAAAAAAAAGTTTAACCATCTCAATATCTAGATACGATTTTTTTTTCTTTGCTAATAACCAGCAAATATTAAAAGACTCGTCAGTAGAACAATCACTTGAACTGAAAATCTGACGGGAAAAATTTCGCTGGCCATTTAAATTCTTCTTTAAAAAACTAACTTTTTCTTCTATTAGCTTCGTTCATTTCGGATAATCGTTATAAAAATTGACATGCACTGAGTTGTTGTGTCTCTGCAGATTTGCCCTTTTGATAACAGAAATAGTAGCCTGACAAATCAAACACACTGGCTTTTCATTAAACAAAGAAAACAAAATTCGAGTTCCCACTAAGAGTTAAAAGTACGATACTCTTCTGTATATTTTCGTTTCCTACTCGTCATATTGGCTTTCTCTATTTTAGAAACAAATGACCTTTGAAAAATCGTACCTATTGTCTCTCAGATTTCTTTTTGAGTGAACTGCACTACCACAAACACAGCTTTTATTTCTGTTTTCTACTCCCTGAATGGATCATATTCTTGAACTAAAAACCAACTGTTGGTCATATTATGTTTAAAAATACAGGATGGACACCCCCTCGACGAACCCAGGCAGGTTTAATTTCAACTCGTTAACATTCCTCATCAGTTATCTACGAATTTTATAGTACCCTTAAGTGCCATTTTGATTACCCTCGTTCTATTATTAACATTCCTTCCAGAACGGACCTTAACTTGCCGTGGTTGCCTATCTTTAAAATCAAAACCAATCTTGGGAGACACAGGCATTTTTAAGATGACCAGGTAGCTTCAAACCCTTTGACCATTAGCCATGCATCATTCCAAACGCGGTTGTTAATTAATGACCCGTCAAAACGGCCCCAAGTTATCTTACGGCCCCGACTAAAGTCGCCGGTCAAAACGGCCCAGACAAATTGTTAATATTTTTCATCAAAAACTTTAATTTTTTTTTCATTTTAAGCTTTTATCAACTTTTTCACACTTAAATAAAGTGGTAAAATTGTAAAAAATATATCTTGTGATGTTATTATATTCTTTATTGTCAACAAACAGCCGCGATTGGTACCATTTCGCGTAAAGGCTATAAATTCACTATTGTGATGTCATTATTATTGTTTATTATTAGCAAAACCTGACACCGAATAGGTGAGTAAAAATACAAATTTAAATTTGATTGAAAATTTTACTTTTAGTCCATCTATTAGTCCGGGGTCGTTTTGTCCGGGGCCGTTTTGTCCGGGGCCGTTTTGTCGGTGAACCTTGTTAATTATAGGCTTTGGTTACAGCGTGACCCCGCCCCCCCCCCTGGCCAAAGCAGCAAAAGGAGACTGCTACTATCCGATATCACATTACTGGAAGTTTCACCAATGTTTACATGGGACACCCTGAACATAAATCTACCAAACCACCGCCTCCTTTGCGGCACACACCCCGTCTTATTAAAAATGCCACAATTCTCAAGTAGTCTGTACTAGATTTTCAAAAATACTGAATCAATCAAGGTCTTTTTATTATTTAAAAAAAAACTATATTTTATTATTTTTATTTCAAAAAATATTGTAAATTGTTCCAAGATCTGGCGTCCATTTTATACAGGTTGGATAGCACTGGTGTAGACATTGCATTAAAATTTTCACGGGTACCCGGGCGCCATTTTACTACCCAGGTAATTCCTCGGCATCGGGTACCCGGGCGCAATTTTACTACCCGGGTAATTCCTCGGCGACGGGTACCCGGCTTCCCGGGCACCCGTTGACAGGCCTACCAGTGATACTCTTCCATGTTCACATTGCTTCTCACGAACAATTTATACAATTAAATATTTTAGTTTGAAATATTTATTATAAAAATTAAATGAAAGTTTTTTTGTTTTTTTTAAATTTTAATGAAACTATTAGTTTCTGGTTGGTTTGTGATGTTAACTACTATTTTTCTTGTTATGGTTCCGGTAAAAAAATACACATTTCATGGTATTGGCTATCATCGGTCTGTTAGCCCTACTAAATTTAGTAACGCATTATTATTTATAAGTTTACATCAAATATTACAAACATTTACAGGAAATACAAATATTGAAAATGGAAGTTTTCTATTACAATGGGAAGAAGACTACAAATAAATATAATGAGGGTAAGCGAATTTGTCTCATCTGCCAAACATGGCTAGCAAATTATCAAGCCAGCAATTTGAAGCGAAACCATGAAAATTTCATGAAGAGTGTGCATCATGTTTATTTGCTGCAATAGGAATTAAGAAAATGCAAACTTGCTGAGTTAAATGAAGGCGTCACTACAAATGGGTCAGGTATACACAAGAAAAATTGTACAGAAATGAAATACTCATAAACATACTCGTTAATAGTTTCCACAGGAAAAAACCGTCACATATTTTAGACATGTAGCATTTGTTGGACTGAAGCTGCTAATATATTGTCAGTGTATACACATAATCATGCAGTATATAAATAATGACCTTTGTTGGACTGAAGCTGCTAATATAGTCACTGTGTACACATAATCATGCAGTATATAAATAAGGATCTTTGTTGGACTGAAGCTGCTAATATACTCACTGTGTACACATAATCATGCAGTATATAAATAATGACCTTTATTGGACTGAAGCTGCTAATATAGTCACTTTGTACACATAATCATTCAGTATATAAATAATGACCTTTGTTGGACTGAAGCTGCTAATATAGTCACTGTGTACACATAATCATGCAGTATATAAATAATGCACTTTGTTGGACTGAAGCTGCTACTATAGTGTCAATGTGTACACATAATCATGCAGTATATAATTAATGCCCTTTGTTGGACTGAAGCTGCTAATATAGTCACTGTGTACACATAATCATGCAGTATATAATTAATGCCCTTTGTTGGACTGAAGCTGCTAATAGAGTATCATTGTGTAAACATAATCATGTATTATATAAATAATACCCCCTGTACACATAATCATGCAGTATAATAATAAAGCCCCCTTTAGAATAAGTTCATTAAGTTTCAGCAGTTCTTGCCTCAGTTGAAGTGACACCTTCTTTTCAGTAGTGTCTCCGGTTGACATATTCCGGACTCTAGCTTATCGTGCTTGCCTTTTGTTAATTCAGATTGCATTTGGATACCGCGATGCAAACTCTTTTTTTTAATTTTTTCATAGTGTCGATTCAAATTGCTAACTTAGTAATTTGCAGGTATTTGGCAGGATAGACAAAATGGATTGGCCGTTTTTATCGATAAAAGCATTAAGTCCTCTTTTCATTGTTATAGAAAACTTTTATTTTCTTCTTGGATATAAAATTTTAAATAATAAATTAATAACTTTAGTAAAAATTAAACAACAGTAAAGGTCAATACTTCGAAATTCAAATTTATCACCAACCAATCAGAACCAATCGCTCACTACAACTTTTAAACTTAAAATCAATCCTAAATCATTTTCAACCCTTTGTTTGGGTCAAGTTTTTTTTTGGGATGTTCATTTTTTTTTCATATTATAAATTTCAAATGAAAATTTTTTATTTCATAAATTGTTCGCTAGGTGCAAAGAGGTCTAATAGTTTATTTGTCAAAGGGATTGTGATGATCACATTTATACAATATTAATAACTTGTCAGATGCTTTTCATAAATTTCACCATTCTAGTTAACTTTTCAAAGATGAATTTAGTGAGGGGGGGGGGAAGGCTTTCTGGCCCCTTACAGTGGATTTAAGATTTCCTAAATAATGGATATAATTCAGGGCTCAAGTTAATTAAAATGCTTATTTAGAGTTAGTTAAAATATAAATCCAGGTCTATGTGTAGTATAAGTTTGGTGTAAAAAAAATATTAAAAAAACATTTTTTACACCACATATTTTGTTCAGAGGGAGAGAAGAAAAAGATAGTTTGAAAGAACTTGAGATATCACAATATCGGTCTAGTAACTTTTAGGTCTGGGAATACTGCTACGACTTTGTGTGTGTGAGGCGCGTGTGGTTGTGTGTGTGTGTGTGTGAGGCGCGTGTGGTTGTGTGTGTGTGTGTGTGAGGCGCGTGTGGTTGTGTGTGTGTGTGTGTGAGGCGCGTGTGGTTGTGTGTGTGTGTGTGTGAGGCGCGTGTGGTTGTGTGTGTGTCTGTGTGAGGCGCGTGTGGTTGTGTGTGTGTCTGTGTGAGGCGCGTGTGGTTGTGTGTGTGTGTGTGTGAGGCGCGTGTGGTTGTGTGTGTGAGTGTAAGGCGCCGCGTGGTGTGTGTTGCGTGAGTGGTGTGTGGTGTGTGAGAGGCGCGCGTGTGTGAGAGGTACATGTATGTGAGAGGCGCGTGTGTGTGTGAGAGGTGTGTGTGTGAGAGAGAGAGGTTTGTGTGTGTGTGTGAGGTGTGTGTGAGGTGTGTGTGTGAGGTGTGTGTGTGTGTGTGAGGTGTGTGTGTGTGTGTGAGGTGTGTGTGAAAGAGAGGTGTGTGTGTGGGTGGTGTTTGTGTGTGAGAGAGGTGTGTGTGTGGGTGGTGTGTATGTGAGAGAGGTGTGTGTGAAAGAGAGGTGTGTGTGTGGGTGGTGTTTGTGTGTGAGAGAGGTGTGTGTGTGGGTGGTGTGTATGTGAGAGAGGTGTGTGTGTGCGTGGTGTGTGTGTGTGTGAGAGAGGTGTGTGCGTGGTGTGTGTCCATCAAGTCTTGCTGGCCGAAATATAAGCGTGATCGATTGCCGACATGGGGTTACGAGGTTCAATTCTCAATTAGGGGAAAATGTTTTTTTTTGTATTATAGATCTACATATTTAGTGCAATTTCTATATGTAAAAAAAAGCGTGTCCTTTTTAAAAAAAGATTTTTTTTACATTTTACTTATTAAAGTTATAATAATTGTATCCCCTTAGGGCGAATTGAGGCATGGTTCATTGACGCAAGTGATTATATTTTATATAGACAAAAACTAAAAACTTAAAGTGCAATAATTTCAATACGGTACTATCGATCGATCTGAAATTTTGATACAATGCATTGTCATCCAAGATCTATCTGTGGTAAAATTTTTAGATCTCTAGGTCTATTAGAAGTGGTATAATTTTACGATTCAAGTTTTCAAGGAAGGAGGGAAGGAAGGGTGGATGGATACAACATACAAACATTGTGACTTAAATAAAAGCGTGTAAAAAGTGTTTTGAAATATGACAATTTTTTAATAGGAAAGGCGGCTTTTTTTTTGGTGGGGGGGGGGAGCTTTGTGACGTCATATTTGTTTATTTTTAGCGTGTCTAGGTTTTTTTCTTTCGGATCAAGTTTTTTTTACATGTTGGCTAGGTTTTTCCCAAAATTGTCACTGGCAGCACTGACTTCGTTCCTTTAAAATACAAAATACGCAAATTATGTAATGAAAACAATTAATTGAAGCTGCATCTTTTAAATAACAAAAGAAAAAACATTTTGGCTAATGCATTCATATTTACTTTACTTAAAAGCTTTATCGCAGTCCTACATTTTAATTTATTTAAAATCGTTATTGCAGTCCTATTCTACATGTATTTAAATTGCTAATTTCTCTTTCACATTGGTTAAGACTGAGTGAAAAAGGAGATCATGTGACTATTTAATTGTTTAATGTCATTTGAAACATCTTATGAAAATTATATACCTTGATACCAACATAAATTTATTCATTTTAACATTGGCTCTTGTCTAAATATTTCATGATAATTTTGTGATTAGTTTAAACACTACACTGTTTAGACTCCTCATAAAATTGCTCAAGGCCATACTAAAACATTTCCAACATTACAATCTCATCAAATTTTCATAGATGCAGACTTAGCTAAAATGTTTCTATATAAATCATAATAACAGAGACTATATTGTCAACATTTTATATCAACTGTCACAGTTTTATAATGCGTGATGTTTAAAGCCTTGAATTTGTTTGTTTATGTGAGTAAATGTTGCTCCATTTTTGTATTTTGTTTCATGAATTGATTAAGTCACATATTGAAGAACAGAACGGCTAGGAGAAGGATGAAATAAAGGATTTGTTTGATAGCAGTTACAATACATGTTTTGTTTCATTTAGAAAAAAGAAAGATAGAAATAACAAAAAAGATGATATAAAAAATAAAGAATTTATTTAAATGTTCAATATAAGAAATATTATTAATTAATCTTTAACGATGTTCCTATTAATCTTGTTACATTGTTTTTGGAAACTTCTGCGCCTAATTTAACACATCAAAACTAGGGATTTGTGATGCAGCGATGATGTAAAATTATTATTTAATGCAGTAGCGATTAAATATGAATTCTGATCACTTAAATTTGATTTCTCTGATCCTTAAAGACATTTAAAAAATGATATTTAAAAAAATAAGGAATATGTTTTCTGTAGAAATCCTGTGCCTTTATATCACAGACAATACAAATACAGTAGCAAGTATTTTTTTTCTTCTCATATATTCCTTTACAAATTTCGTACGCTTTTAACGCCCCTCAAATAAATTTAATATTTCAATGTTCCATACATAATACAAGCAAATGTAGGCCACATTCATCTAGATACTTTCATTTCAATCAATTGTATGTATGCATGTCTGTTATAGCTGACTAAACCATTCATCCGATCGCCATGAAACTTTTGGAGACTTTTGAGTACGCTCCTGGGATGGAAATAGGCTACTTTTTTTCAAAATTTAACACTCATGGGGCGCCGGGGACCCATAATGTCATTTTTTGCTTATATGAGCTATATAAAATTTAGTTTCAGCGCTAGCTACTGTGTAAATTGATGGATCTTAACCAAACTTTGTATATAAAAATTTGATAGCCAATAATTAAAACACTAAAGGGAACTGAACTCCTAATAGTCATTCCTTCGGGGCTGGGGGCCCAAAAAATTCTTTTTCTTAAACGTTTAAGATTTTATTCACCATTCAATATTAACAATATTGACAACTAATGACACATGTATCCATTATTATACAGATTGAAATGAACAGGTATTTTGAACTTTATATCTTGCACTGGGGCCCTTAATTTCGTTTTTTGCTTATGTGAGCTATATAAAAATTAGTTTTTGCGTTAGCTACTGAGTAAATGAATGCATCTTAACCAAAATTTGCATACAAAATTTTAGTAGCCCATATTGAAATAATTAAGGTTTCTAAACTTCTAATGTCAATATATTCGGTGCCGGGGGCCCCAAATGTCTTTTCTTCGTATATGTTTAAGATATTTTTCCCCATTCAATTTTTCACGATCTTGATAAATTTCGTTTTTTTTCATTATATTAGCTGTATAAAAATTAGTATTAGCGTAAAATTCTGAAAAACTTAATGGGTCTTGACCCATCGTATTATATAAAAACTCGAGGGTCTATATTTTATTACTATAGGGCACTGAACTCGTAATTTTCTTTTCCTTGGGGCAGGGAGCCCAGAATGTATATTTAATATTTTATCGCACAGTCAAATTTTACCATTATTGATAAATATAAATAAATTTATGCATTTTGAAATTTATTCAAATGAACATGTGTTTCGCACTTTATTTCTTGCAATAACTGGACCCTCTATCTCTTACTGTCGTTTTTTGCTTATACGAACTATATAAAAATTAGTTTATGCGTTAGCTACTGAGTAAATGATTGGATTTTAACCAAATTTTGTATAAAAAACTTGGTAGCCCATATTAAAATACTCAAGGTTTTTGAACTTCTAATGACATTTTCTTCGGTGACGGAGGGCCCCAAATGCCATTCACTTTTTAACGATCTTGATAAATATATCCATGATAAAACTGAATTGAAATGTAAAGGTTTTTGAAATTGACATCTCGCAGCGAAAAAGCCCGGGGCCCCTTTATGTAGTTTTATTCACTATATTAGCTATATTAAAATTAGTTTAAGCGTTAGATAATGAGAAAATAAATGGATTTTGACTAAAGTTAGTATATAAAAAGTTAAGAACCTATAATATATTACTATAGGGCACTGAACTCCTAATGTCCATTCCCTCGGAGCTTGGGGCCCCAAATGTCATTTTTACTGCACGGTAACAATTTAATTCCCCATTCAATTTTACACGATATTGAGAAATTTAGCTTGAGTACAATGGCAATAAAAAAATTAAATTATCACTCATTTTTTGGCTGGGCCTCTTAATATCGTTTTTCCTTTTGTAAGTTTTTAATTATTAATGTATGTAACAGTTTGCTATTAAACTTGGACTTTTTTTTCTCACTTCCCCGAAGGTTTATGGTATAATTCTTTTAAAACATACCAATCTTTGGTTTCTTTCAATTTATTCATTTTTAAAGAGATCGTTGCAACGCACGACGGGTCTGCTAGTTATAAATAAAATCTTAAACGTTTATGATATGAAATAAGGCTCATATGAAATAGTTTTGGCCTACTACATCCCCGAAGATATGAACATTAAGTAATCATTGCCCTATAGTATTTTAATATTTGCTACCAAGTTTTTACATGTAGCTATTACTTAAACTAATTTTTATATAACTCATATAAGAAAAAATCAAATTATGGGCCACCGAAATTTGAAGTAAAAAAAATAATGCCAGTTAACGTCCCGGGAGCTTTATTTTCGTAAGAAACCGCGATTGTCTATTTGCATTTTAAAAAATTAGTTACCGCACTGAATCTACATTCCACTAAATATGATGAAGGAAATGTAATTACGAAATTTTAAGTTAAAGCCCTTCAGGATCTCCTTTTCCAGCCAGAATTTTTTATAGCAGCGTTTGAATGTAAAACTAAATTCATTATTTGTAGCTACTTTTTGGAATAAGTTTGCAAATATTTATCAAATAATAGTTCTTAGCTAATATTTTCCTCCTTTGTATTGCAAAATTAAAGGTTCATTTCCTGGCAAAGTTGACTCCTTAAGTTAAATAGAAAAACGAGATGTTTTAAATAGCTACACGATGTATCTTCCACACCCTGAGCCTTTTCATCACTTCTGATTTGAACGGTTTTAATGCTAAACGAATTTTTCTTGATAATATCAGATGCTTGCTTAAGTACCACAGTCCGTATTTAGTTATGTGTGAGTTAATTTCTTTTAAAATTATTGGTGGGGATTTCCATATTGCTCCTTTATATATTGTTTTGGGGATGACATATGTGTTTATAATTGGGTGCCATCCAAAAAAATTGTTTGTGCTGCTGCTGTGAATGTGTTCTTTTCAATAATCTTTTTTAATTGATCTGTGTCTGATTATAGGAATAAAAAGATCCCATAAATTCAAAGACTCTCCTTCCTAATTATGACTAAAGGGAAATATTTTCTATTATGCCATGTCCATATATTCAGGATATTTTGGGCAAAAAATCTAAGTGCTTCATAAATCATTTCTGCTGTATCTTCTCATTTTATAAAGATTAAAAACATTTTTGCTTCATTATTGTGAACTGATGCTCTCTGTACAAGACTTAATTCTAATAAATTGACCAACATTTTTTAATCTGAACTTGTCTCTTGGGTCAAGGTTCTCAAAAATCGTCATATAGAAGAAGCCATAAAAGTGATGATGAAGATGATTTTTTGCAATTATCTTCTGCATCATCATTTCTACGCCTTCTTTAAAATCTGAATTTCTTGTTATCAACTTCAATCATTTTTCCCTTAGCTTTTCTTGAACATGATCTTCTAACACACCCATGAAACATTTTAAAAATCTGAAAGTAAAGTATACACTTGCTTACATACATCTCATCTGACAGTTAAACCACTCTCTGCCGTAGTAATTATGTCTGCGACAACTCGTTCAAGAACATTTGTTCCCATACTGCCCTTATTATTGATCTTTTCTGATAGGTCTATTTAAAAGTCAATTGTGGAACCACGTTATCCAAGCTATGTTATCGAAACTGATCTATGTATGGGCTAAGAGTTTTATGACTTTGAACAAAAACATGTTGCGCCAATCTCAAAACATGGAAGTGTTTAGAACAGTAACTAGTTATTCATTAGCACAGTTTCCCCCTTTCAAGGGAACGAAGTGCAGTGGCAAGCCACTTATAAAATTAGACAATACAAAGGACTGATGAGGTTAGTAGGAATAATAATACTGACATTTGATATGTGACAGTGATTAAATTAAATTCAAAGTTTTCATAATTTTAATTTAAAATGATTTTAAAAATCCCCTTTTTCAAAAAATTACATAGTTCTTTATGAATAATTTTGTGTAACATTAAATGCAAGATTTACGTAATACAAATCAAGAATACTGTTTCTCATAGACAATATAGAAACATTGAATACAGATTAATGACATTTTTTATGGTCTTCTCATTAACTTGCGAATTAATTTGTTTTGCGTACAACATCATATAAATAGATCAGTACTGGTGCTTTTTAGTGCGCGCTGACAGAAAATACGAAATTATTTCAATTCAGCTAAGACAAAGAAAGCTTTTTAATGTAATGATTTTCCATTGTTCTCTTCTTTTAAAATTTATTTCTATTAATACATTTATATTATATATTTTAAAAGTTATTTTTTCTCTATATCTTCTTAAATTGAAATAATATTTATGTAATAAAGCAAAGTTTTCATTTATCAATAATGTACACAATCTTAAAAGTAGACTGCGTATACAACAATAATATATATGTTTTAAATACAAACTTGATACAATTATAAAGTAGACTGGTATCTATACAAAATTTACCTAAAATAACGAGCTATAAGCTCGCCAAAAGAAAGTTAAAATAATGCAAAGATCAATAATTTTTTAACAGAGTTTACAAAACGAATCTGTTCCTTAAAGTAATATGTTAGCTTCAAAAATGTTTTAAAATATTAATAAAGTTATTTATAATTTCATGAGCTATTAACGATAATAATCGGTGCATTTCATTTAAAAACTTTTAAAACTATTAACTTCCCCCCGTAATCTGTAAGATTTACTTAAGGCTGTTTTGCCAATCAGCAGTGACGCCACTAAACATGACCTCAAAGGGTACTTTGGCTTTACCATCGACATTTCATCTTATACTCATAACCTAACTGGACTTCGGCATTGCCTGCCAGGGTTTGTTAGAGGAACGTAATAAATGCTCCCTAAGTAGATTATGTTTTGTAGTATCAAGGTATTTGCTAGCGTTCTCTCTCCGCATATTTTGTGGGCTGGGTATTGATATCGTGATTTTGTTGACGAATTAAACTAGTGAATGCCATATGTTCATCTTTGTTTCTCCCATTGGTTGTTGGTGAATGTTAATCCGTATATCTGTAGCGTCTTCTTTCCTGTCAGGTTAAGGGGATAATCTTCCTTATTCTTGAGTTCCCCATTCCCATAAGTTCCGACATTTTGATGTTTATTTTCTATCCACCTCCTACAGGTCACAAGATGAAAATAGAGCAGGTATAGTTGGTCTGGTTACAGTGAGCTTTCTTTATGTTTCAATAAAGGAAAACAGTTTTCTCGGATGGACTTCAACGATACAAAAAATGAGCATATCTTTTTTTCTAAAAATAATATTTTAAAAATGTGTGTGTAACAACTGATCGATCCAAATTTATTTAACTTTTCATCCCCATAATTTTATAGCCCGCCAGGTGATTCTCAAAAACCGACCAATCCTCATGGCTGACCCTCTAACTCAGCAGGTCTTCAAAAAACCTCCTACTTTTGCTTTCCGGAGAGATAGAAGCCTGAGAGATATATTTGTAAGAAGTCACCTTCCCACAATGAAAGCACATATTGGAACAAAAGGTTGCAACCGTAACCATTGCAATACTTGTCCATATGTGATTAAAATTAACCAGGTTTCTTTCCCTCTTGAAAACTTCATAATAAAAGATGAATTCACTTGCACAAGTCGCAACGTGATTTATGCAATTCTTTGCAGAGGTGTAATAAAATTTACGAAGGTGAGACAGGTCGTCGTCTTGGAGATTGGTTTCGAGAACACCTGTATAATATATTAATAAACAGGCTCAATGTCCTGTATCTAAACATTTTAACAGCGTTGACCATGACGGTATTTCAGATGTTGCAGTTACTGGTATTTTATATAAAAAAAATACCCATGATAGGATCCACATGGAAAAAAAAACTTATAAAACGATTGGTACTTTGGCTTCATATGGAATTAACCAAATTCATAATTTTACCTAACAGCAGAATCTTTTTCCCGTTGTGGTTTTAAGTGTAACTTTAGATACTTCCTCCTTTTTCCTATATCCTGTGTCCTTGTTTGTTTTTGTTTTTCCTTTCATTTTATTTTACATGAATATTTTAAATTATTTTATGATGTAATATGTTTTAAGATATTAAATATATGTAAGTACCTATTTTATGTTATTGTACTGATGAAGGCATTAGCCGAAACGTCTATGTCGTTTTAGTTTAAAATAAAGATCAAAGTTATTGTTTTAATTGCACAATTTGTTTGTGTATTGTGTATTTTATTTAAAAGCTTTATCGCAGTCCCATTCTGAATGATATATTAAGAATAAGAACGAGTTTGCGTCTAACAAGCACGTACAGCATCGAGCTTTTGTTTGCTTGTGATTATTTGTGTGTTGGACCTATTATCGTATTGTTATTTGTACATCAGTATTTTATTTATGAATTCCTGCTTGCGACGAGCTACTATATTATACCTCAAAATATTGGATTGGTTTTGTTTTAGCTGTTTCGGTTTTTCTGGCTGCGCAAAAACAAGCCGATAAAGTTGACAATAGCACGGCCCGGCAGTATAAAGGTAAGCGAACAATTCTATACACACGCAATAATCTATTGTCAGGGAATACCAAGCATAACGGACTTGACATCTGACCTCGTGTGTATTCTTGAAAGATCTTTGTAGCAGCGGAAATCTTCCTCTAAAGCGCATTTCACGTTGGGGTGGGGGTGGGGGTAGGAGAAAATAGAGATAAAGAGATGTCATTTCTCTCCACACAATTTGACACCAGCCTTTACATTGTTGAGCTGTTTGTAACAAAGATAATCTCATACCAATTCAAATCTCTCCAAAGTCTAATATAAGATATATTTGTATCACCTCAAACAACGTTCAATGACATTGTCCATTTGTAAAACATACCTCTGTGTGTATATTTATCATACGTAGGGATATTGACTCTATGTTTATTCACTGGCCATTCGTAAGTGAGATTATATTGCTTTATTTCCAAAAACTATTATGTAATTATATGCTTCACTAACAATTATCTGCTCCCTATGCCTTCTAAAAGATTTCTTTACTTAATGTTTTACTTGCTGAATAAAATGAAAGTTTAAAAGTAATACAATCATTTTATCAATAAATCCTTACATGACCAGATGGTCAGTACAAACGTGTCCCGTGTAGATATCTTATCGACGACAGTACAGATGTTCCCGGGTAGATATCTTATCGACGACAGTACAGATGTTCCCGGGTAGATATCTTATCGACGACAGTACAGATGTTCCCGGGTAGATATCTTATCGACGACAGTACAGATGTTCCCGGGTAGATATCTAGTCGACAACGAGCAGTAGTTTAGAATACCACAGAGCAAATTTGGATGATGTAATTATAGTATCTTCCATCACAATCTTCGATATAGTTTCTTGCTCTTATTGAGCTTCGTTTCTCATATGTCAAAATGTTAGAGTGGCGCGGCATGGTTTTAACACATCAGTGAGAACAACACATTCATCCCATGGTTTTAACACATAAGTGAGAACAACACATTTAACTAATCTGGTGTGAGCTTCCAACATTGTTAAATAAGTTTATTCTCAAATTTAACTTATTGCTAGTGCATCTCATAACGTCCAATGTTCACTTAGTACTTATAAACCTCTTTACGACTATTTTTTTTCCCATTGATTTCTATACAAAGCACAGTTTATTTGTTGTGTTTTTTAATGTTATAAAGTGAAATTTTGTTTTTTCTCCTTCCATTTCGAAGGCATCTAGGTGACACGTGCGTTGTTTAGTATATTGTCCTTTCAAGCTGACGTGTAACAATTTTATGTGACATATTAAGTATCTACTCTTGTAGACAACAAAGGCAAGTTTATGATACAACATATTTCAACAATAAGTTAGTAAAATTTAAAGAATAAGGACATAAACCAGTGGAATGAGTTTATTGAAATTGTATCCCTATTGATAGGGATCGAGATGAAGTGAAATACCACTTGAATAAACAAGACTGGTTTCCTATTTGGAAAGTACATCCACAACTAGCTGCATTACATAAACAGTCAGCTAAGCATATCTGTTTAAGTACATAAAAAAGTTGTACAGTACTTTTAAATTATTTATATATTACAATTTTTAAATGTAATTTGTCCTTCGAAAGTTTTTGTTTTCTATACATTTTTTAAAGTTAGATCAACACAAGTTTTTAATTTTTTAGGGCATACAATTGTAAATTTTAAATAAATCAACATTTTTTGAATAAACAAATCTCTAATCAATTAATTATCCAAAGTTTGTTAACAAAAAACAATTTGAATTTCTTCGTAAATTCATTAGCGGTGCTTTGTGATGCATTGCTAGCGGGCAAAAATATTATCTTTGTAATTTTTTAACAACATCGAATAATGCTACATTGATCTTAAGTTTCAAAATATTATATCTAAAAATAAACAACACCAGAACACAAACCACACATACATAAATAAAACTACAGAAACTAAGATAGCAGATGTTAACGATTAATAACTTTTATATTAAGATTTATAACAATATAATGAAGTTAATAGAAAAATTAATAAAAATTGGAATCTTTTTTTTTAAAAACATGACTATGTGTAAATGACGCCATTACTTTTGTGGTTTTTAGCCAGTGGCGTAGCTAGGGAGGCCGTGGGGGTGGTCCAACCTGGGCGGCACTCATTTAAGGGCGTTTGAAAAGTACAACCATTTCCGAGAACCGTCCTTGTTCTTTTGAAAGGGGAAAACCAAGGTGAAACAAAAATAATCGTAATTACGAGTCTTAATTAACGGATTCGCACACCATTTGTTTGATTACATAGTGGATATTATAACTAACGCAAAACCGTTCAAAAATTTGTAATCGCTCAAAAAAAGTATCCATTTGTTTGGAAAAACTAAGTGGTATAAGTCACAGATGTCGCTTTTATAATAAAACTACCCTAAAAGACATCACTGCTTGGCCGAAAAAATGTGTCATATTAATATCGCCACGACAGTTTTTTACGTGGAATTTCGACATTCGCAGAACGATGTGCGAAAAAGTACCTACAAGACATGGTGATTCAAATATTGTATTTAACTTGCAAGTAGTAATTTATATTACTGTTTCAGTTTTCAGTAAATTATTGTAAGGTAAGTTATTAAAAATTAAATTTAATTTGTTTTTATTGCATTAAAGTAGCACATATAATTTGCGTTTTTCATTAAAATACGGTTATTCATTAAGCATGTTACGCCTATCCAATTAAAGTAATAGTAATGTGTAAATAATTTGAATTGGTCTATTTTATGGAACATTATTAAGAATTGTAAATATGTAAATATTCAAATTTCCCTGTTAATAAACACCACAATAGGCATAATAATTTCGAAAAAGACATACTTTAAACTTTAAAGCGTCTTGGAAAAATTGACATCTGAAGAAGCAACTAGAAAAACAAGATCAGATCTGGAATTTTACTAAATTCAATGCAAACTTTTTCTCTTCTATGTTATCTCAATTTATGGGAACACGTCATTTTAAAAAAATAATACAAAGCCATTCCATGGAACAAAGAGATGTGCTAATACAAAATGCTGTTATATGAGCCAAACAATTTGTGAAGAGATTGAGATATCAACTGGACGCCTAGTTAGAAGGAGAAAAAATATGAGTAGGGAAAATTCAGAAGACGTGGTTCTATCTTTAGAACAAGAAGTACAACGAGAAATGTTTTTATCCATGGCTGGAGTTATAAAATAAATAACGCTTTGATGAGTTGCATGTCCTTGCAAGACAATATTCGTAAATAATACCATGTAACCTACTAAATGAAGCATTTGAACATTAATTAATTTACATTATTGACATTGACAGTTCAATATGGAAAGAAAAATGATCCAGGTTTTGATGTCTGTACCTACACTACATGAAGAGGCATTATGTTTAGAAAAAACGGGGGAAACGGCACCCTTGATCTATTAAACTTTATTCAACAGTATAGATTGGAAAATTCTGTCCCAACATTGTAATTTTGCTATGAATTTTTTCAACCTGATGTTGATAAAAAATTATCTTTGTTCCACAATGAGCGATTAAAGACAACAAATTCTTGCAATACTGTCCATAGTACAAGATATTACAAATAATTTTAATTTTGATAGTATAATACACTATTTTTCTATTATGAAAGTTAGAAAAGTAAATGTATAAATATGTTTAAATAATAATGTACAGAGGCGTAACTGGGTTTTTTGACGCCCTTGCCTAATTTATTTTTGGCGCCTTTTATTTAAATAAAAATTTAAAAAATTGAGGTTTAGCGGCGCCCGTTTCAACTGGCGCAGGCCGGCGCCCTTGGCAACTCCCCCAATGCCAAGCCCTTATTACGCCACTGCCAATGTATAAAATTTCTTTGTTTGTAAAAAAAAATATTTATTTATAAATAAAACATAAAAGAATAGTATTTGGTAACGTTTTTTTTCGGGGTGTAAATTTGGAATATGTTTTGTTCCCATTGACGACCTTCGACTTCAGTAACTTTTTTGTGGCCTTTAAAAAAAAATATCTTGTATTTTTTATAAATGAGTATATATATGTATATAATCTTATGCGGCCTCTTTTATTACTGCTTACATAAATATGGCATACAATGGTAAACATGTTCCCCACCTTTACTTCGTTTCAGTTACAATTATTTATTCATGTTTATTAATTTTTAAAATCCATAATATAATCGATAAAGTGGCCGTCCATAAATCAAGCACGCTATTTTGGCTTATATTTTAGCTCTTCTTCCTTCTTCACACGTCGTCACAAAAATTTAGAACCCTTCTTCAATAAGACGTCACAAAGTTTTGACCCCCCCCCCAATAAAAGCTTTATTTTTTTGTTTGAAAATGAGCATGTTTCAAATTAAATTTTTGCCATTTAAGTATGGTTTTAGTGTAACGCTGCATTCTAATATCGTAACATGCGTTTTACATAAACGTCATTAAATAAAGTGTCAGTAATCAAATATTTAAGTGGGAATTTATTTAAAGTTGCGGGTTTTGAAGTAATGTCACATTTCTGAAACACCCCCCCCCCTCGTTACGCATCGTCACAAACGCATGTGACTCCCCCCCCCCAAGTGCGTGACGTCATTTATGGACGGCCCCTAAAAAGGGCGGCAAATTGAAGAACGCCCCGGGCGCAAAGGTTCTAGCTACGCCACTGTTTTTAGCTATATCTTTTAATAACTATAATTATTGGCAGTTATTATTTTATTTAAAATAAGATATAATTATTAAAGACATTGTAGCGTACCATTATTGTAACCCATTTAAGCAGAGTAAATATATAATAAACTAGCGTACACCCGTCAAAAATGACGGAAGTTTTCAGCTGAAATCTAATTATTTTATAAAAAATGCTCTTTTTTAGGGCGCCTACGGCGCCGACCTTTTTCAAAAGCCCAAAGTACACAAATTATTTTATAATAGGGGTTGCAGGGCGCCTGCGGCGCCCACTTTATGTTTTAATTTTATAATTAACCATCATCAAGTCCTCTTTTTAAATCCTTTATATTAACTCGTGGTGTCTGCGGCCGACCGACCGACCTTGCTTGCTTGCTTGTCGCCAAAACTTTTGATCGATTTTTAACCCACTTGCTCGCAAGATAGCGAGCTGAAATTTTGCAGGCAGTTTTGTACCGATGATAAAAACAATGTATCAAAATTTCAGATCGATCGCATGTACCGTAATTAAATTATTGATTTTTTAGATTATTTTATTTATTCCTATGTATCATGCTATTTTTGAGATAGAGCGTCGCGGTGCGTATTATATTGAACAACCTTTCTGTCGCGCAATAAGGTGCGTATTTTACTGACAACACTTTTTATAAACCTATTCCTGATCGGTGCGCATTATATTAAACACGTTTTACGACACAACTGCAATTTTGTATTTTTGGATGGTCTTGCGCTGCGTGTTATAATGAACATTCTTTTAGTTACGTCTCATACGTAAAGGATTTATAGTCAAAAACTTGGTTTTTTACGGGTTGTTTTTATTAAATCCTTTATATTAACTCGTGGTGTCTGCGGCGGACCTTGCTTGCTTGCTTGCTTGCTTGTCGCCAAAACTTTTGATCGATTTTTAACCCACTTGCTCGCAAGATAGCGAGCTGAAATTTTGCAGGCAGTTTCGTACCGATGATAAAAACAATGTATCAAAATTTCAGATCGATCGCATGTACCGTAATTAAATTATTGATTTTTTAGATTATTTTATTTATTCCTATGTATCATGCTATTTTTTGAGATAGAGCGTCGCGGTGCGTATTATATTGAACAACCTTTCTGTCACGCAATAAGGTGCGTATTTTATTGACAGCTCTTTTTATAAACATATTCCTGATCGGTGCGCATTATATTAAACACGTTTTACGACACAACTGCAATTTTGTATTTCTGGATGGTCTGGCGCTGCGTATTATAATGAACATTCTTTTAATTACTTCTCGTACATAAAGGATTTATAGTCAAAAACTTGGTTTTTTACGAGTTTTTCTTATTAAATCCTTTATATTAACTCGTGGTGTCTGCGGCGGACCTTGCTTGCTTGCTTGCTTGTCGCCAAAACTTTTGATCGATTTTTAACCCACTTGCTCACAAGATAGCGAGCTGAAATTTTGCAGGCAGTTTCGTACCGATGATAAAAACAATGTATCAAAATTTCAGATCGATCTCATGTACCGTAATTAAATTATTGAATTTTTAGATTATTTTATTTATTCCTATGTATCATGCTATTTTTTGAGATAGAGCGTCGCGGTGCGTATTATATTGAACAACCTTTCTGTCGCGCAATAAGGTGCGTATTTTATTGACAGCTCTTTTTATAAACATATTCCTGATCGGTGCGCATTATATTAAACACGTTTTACGACACAACTGCAATTTTGTATTTCTGGATGGTCTGGCGCTGCGTATTATAATGAACATTCTTTTAATTACTTCTCGTACATAAAGGATTTATAGTCAAAAACTTGGTTTTTTACGGGTTTTTCTTATTACATTGATCCCTTTTCCAAAATTAAAATGTGAGCGAAAAAAATGACTTCATATAATATTGTTTCACAGCGCATATTTAATTTGCACACCTTTTGATGCTTTGGTGCAGTAATTTGTTTTTCCCTGCTTTCTAAAATTAGTAGCGTCAGGACAGACTGACTGACTTGCGTGACAATTGCAAATTATATAGTTTTATGGCATACTAATAATCATAGTCTTAACTGTAAATATACATAGTCATATTTCTATTAAGATTTTCTCAGATTATTTTCTGTGTTTGCTCTATTTTCTAAGTGTTATTTCTATGTCAGTATTATCATTATGGATTCACACTTCACATGAGCTAATTTTGTTATACTCAAAATATTGCATTGGTTCTATTTTTGCTATAAATCAAGAGACGCATGATCAAGGAAACTTTAATGATTAGGTATTGCATATTGACGATTGCGTTGTTAAATCCGCCGCACCTATAACTGAAGAGCTGTCCTCAGATCACTTTTGTATTATTTGTGACCTTAAGTCAGTTCCTGTCCTCAGATCACTTTTGTATTATTTGTGACCTTAAGTCGGTTCCTGTCCTCAGATCACTTTTGTATTATTTGTGAGCTTAAGTCGGTTCCTGTCCTCAGATCACGTTTGTATTATTTGTGACCTTAAGTTGGTTCCTGTCCTCAAATCACTTTTGTATTATTTGTGACCTTAAGTCGGTTCCTGTCCTAAGATAACTTTTGTATTATTTGTGACCTTAAGTCGGTTCCTGTCCTCAGATAACTTTTGTATTATTTGTGACCTTAAGTTGGTTCCTGTCTTCAGATCACTTTTGTATTATTTGTGACCTTAAGTCGCTTCCTGTCCTCAGATAACTTTTGTATTATTTCCGACCTTAAGTGGGTCTCCCCTCCTCCCATTGTGTAACAAATGTTGGAGTTTTTAAATTTAAAAAAAATGTCTCAAATATTACTCAAAGCTGTTATTGTAATATGCCTTGTATTATTTTAATACGTTGATCCTGGCAATGAAATTAAAAAAACTTTGAGATATAGTTTTATTTTATTCCGCTATATTGTTACATTAGTGTAGATATTTTTTTAATAAAGTGATCTTTTAAAATAAATGTCATTGACTTAATAACGTTTACTTTGTTAGTTGAATGAAAAGACGTGCGTTGAAAGTAAGAAATCAGTTTTATAATCTAAAGGAATGATCAATTTTATCTCTTCAAATTCGCAATTTTACAGAGAGAGGTAGAGAGAGGGAGAGAGATCGAGAGAGAGAGAGACAAAAACAGAGATAGAGAGACAGAGAGTTATAAAGACAGAGAGAGAGAGAAAAGGAGAGATACACAGAGAGAGAGACATAGAGAGAGACAGAGAGAGAGACAGAGATAGAGAGACAGAGAGAGAGAGAGACATAGAGAAAGAGAGACATAAAGAGAATGAGAGAGAGAGAGAGAGAGAGTTAGACAGAGAGTGAGAGAGACAGAGAGAGAGACAAAGAGAGAGATACAAATAGAGAGAGAGACAAAGAGAGATAGAGAGAGACAGAGAGAGATAGAGAGATAGACAGAGAGAGACAGAGAGGGAGACAGAGACAGAGAGATAGAGAAAGAGATACACAGAGAGAGACTGAGAGACAGAGAGAGATAGACAGAGAGAGAGACAGAGAGAGAGACAGAGAGAGAGACAGAGAGATAGAGAGAGAGATACAGAGAGAGAGAGACAGAGCGACAGAGAGACAAAGAGATAGACAGAGAGAGAGACAGAGAAAGAGACAGAGAGAGAGACAGAGAGAGAGACAGAGAGAGAGAGAGAGACAGAGAGAGAGAGACAGAGAGAGAGATAGAGAGAGATTACAAACAAGAGAGTGAGAGTAAGGGCTTTTGATTCCATGACAAAACGACAAGGTGACGAAACGAAAAAAGAACAAAAGTAATGAATTTTGTAATAAGTTTTTCTGATTGTTAGTTTTGTTTTGCCAGTAAATTCTAAAACACTTAAGAAAAAACACATTTAGCATATTAAAATGAAATCAAACCATTTCATAAAGTAAGAACTCATTTATACATATGAGAGAACATTTACAAATTAAAAGACTTTCTATTAACATATCTGACGTGCAATATAATAGTACTAGATTGTTCCGGGGCGCCGTGGCGCCTTCGGCGCCCACTTCTTTTAGGGCGCCTACGGCGCCCACCTTATTCATAAGCAAAAATTAAACTTGCTGAAATGTTCACAAAGTATTTTTATAGGGGCCGTCCATAAAGTACGCCACTTTTTTTGTCAAAACCCCAAGTAACTTATCCTTCCTTGTTTGATAAATACGAAATATTAAACTTCCTGAAATGTACACAAAGTATTTTATAATTATAAATCATCAAATCCTATTTTTACATCGTTCCCTTTTTCCAAAATTAAGATATAAGCTAAAGCAATGACGTCATATAATATATTTTTTACAGCGCGTCTTTAATTTGTAATTAATTTGCACACCTTTTGATGCACACCTTGTATTTTAAAATATAAGATCAACCAATGACGTCATATTAAATATTTTTACAGCGCTAATCACCACACGATTTTTTAAAACTGCTATAGACTGTTGTACATCATCAGCGTTCCACATCCAATGAGTGACTTGGGCTTTTATATTATATATATGTTCCATGAACGCTGCACTAAAAAGTTCTGCTATCGTCCTACTTAATAGGAGCTTGTAATTTAGACAGCTTAAGCGGCAAGATTAATGAGCAAATCAAAATATTAACTTCTTTAACTTTTGTTAAATTTCAATCTATGAGTCTATTCGACATAGTATTACTTATTTGTATAGCATACACTTTGATTTGCATGTACCTAAATATTATGTCTAAAAATGTTTAATTCAAAGGAAATATACATTTTTTAAATCCTAGATATTTCTAATTAATAAAACAATAAATTGTATAAATTTATCTTCATGTATTCTTTTGGCTAATTGAAGAAAGTGCACAGGATCATAGTTGCTGATCCTTGATGTTTATCCAAGTGGCACGCCACTTGACTTCGATCTCTTTCATAAGGGATAATATTTCAATGAATTGCTAGGATTGTCCTACCTTCAGTTTAGACTGAGTTCCATTTACACAATTTCCTGTCACTAGTTTATTTTGTTTGTTATATATATAAGTATACATCTATATATATACAATTCAAAGTATGTATGTATGTTTGTCCTTTATAGCTGACTAAACCATTCCCCCGATCACCATGAAACTTTAGGAAATTGATGAGTATGCTTCAGGAATGCTTTGTTTTAAAAACATATTTTAACATTGACCCCAATGTTTATGGGCCCAACATGTATTTTTTCCCCCCTTTTAAGAACTATATAAAAATCAGTTTAAGCCTAAGCTGTTCCGTTCGTCCGTCGATACGACGAGGACCACTCTAGTCATCCGAGGGTTGTAGACCGCTGGTATGGGATGGATGACAAAAGTGACTTGCGCGGTGATTTGGATTTAAGTGAGAAGGAGTTGCGCAATTCGTCGATCTCACTCTCTCGCCCGAGGCCATCTTATCCAGCGGCAGGACTAAGTCGAGACGGCTGGTGATGGAAACGGGTGCAGTGGATGGCCATGATGTCCTGTGTGTCTTGTCATGCCCTTAGCGTTCCACAACGCTTTGCTGAGATTCGCCTTTTTGACCGTTGACCAACTAGTGGTTCCTTCGCTCTGTCCACCGAATCCAGTCTTAAGCTACTTGGTAAGTGAATGGATCTCAACCAAACGTGGTACATACAAATTTGATAACCCATATTAAAATACTATAGGGCACTGAGCTCCTAAGGTCCTATCCTTCGGGGCCGGGGGCCCAACATTTTTTTTTCCATAAGCTTTTACGACTTTATTCCCATTATGATTTTACACGATCTTGAAAAATATTGACAAACATATCTATTATAATCCAGATGAAATAAACAGGAATTTTGAAGTTCATTTCTTTTACCGATATGGTCATGGGGTATTAATGTCGTTTTTCTATATATTTTTTTAGGAAAAAGGAAAGTATATCTGTCGGCCTGCATGTCCGTTATAGGCTACTAAACCATTCATCCGATCGCCATGACACTTTTGGCGTTTGTTTTGTATGCTCCCAGAATAGTTACTGGTTAATTTTTCGAATAAATGTTACACTCATGGGGCTCCAGGGGGGCCCATTATGTTGTTTTTTGCTTATACGAGCTTTATAAAAATTATTTTAGCGTTAGCTACTGTGTGAATGAATGAATCTTGACAAAACTTCTTATATGAATACTTGAGAGATTATATTACAATACTGCAGTGCACTGAACTGATAATGTCCATTTCTACGGGGCCGAGGACCCAAAATGTCTTTTTTCGTAAATGTGAGATTTTATTCCCCATTCAGTTTTATAAGATATTGAGAATTATAGATAAATAAATCTCTTATTAAATTGATTTAATTAAATAGGTGTTTCTAATATACATCTTGCACCGCATGGGCCCCGGGGCCCCTAGCCCCTAATGTTGTTTTTTCAATATGAGCTATATAAAAATTAATCTAAGCGTAAGCTACTAGGAAAATGAATGGATCTTGACCAAACTTGGTATATAAAAACATGAGAGCCTATATTAAAATACAGTGGGGCAGTATCGCCTTAATCAACTCAGAATGACTTTGTCCATGTGTAAAACATATCTCTGTGTGTATATTTATCATACATAGAGAGATTAACTCTCTGTTCATTTATTGGTCATTTGTAAGTGAGAGTATATTGCACTATTTCCAAAAATTATTATCTAATTATATGCTTCACTAACAATTATCTTTTATCTATGCCATCTAAAGTGTTTCTTTACTTAATGTTTTACTTGCTGAATAAAATGAAAGTTTAAAATTAAAGCACAAATTTTATGAATGACCAGATGGTCAGGACAAATGTTCCCGGGTAGATATCTTATCGACGACAGTACAAATGTTCCCAGGTAGATATCTTATCGACGACAGTACACATGTTCCCGGGTAGATATCTTATCGACGACAGTACAAATGTTCCCGGGTAGATATCTTATCGACGACAGTACACATGTTCCCGATCAGATATCTTATCGACGACAGTACAAATGTTCCCGGGTAGATATCTTATCGACGACAGTACACATGTTCCCGGGTAGATATCTTATCGACGACAGTACAAAGTGTTCCCGGGTAGATATCTTATCGACGACAGTACAAACGTTCCCGGGTAGATATCTTATCGACGACAGTACACATGTTCCCGGGTAGATATCTTATCGACGACAGTACAAATGTTCCCGGGTAGATATCTTATCGACGACAGTACACATGTTCCCGGGTAGATATTTTATCGACGACAGTACATATGTTCCCGGGTAGATATCTTATCGACGACGCGCAGCAGTTTAGAATACCACAAAGGAAATTTTTATGATGTAATTATAGTATGTTACATCACAATCTTCGATATAGTTTCCTGCTCTTATTGAGCATCGTTTCTCATAAGTGGCGCGGCATAGTTTTAACACATCAGCGCTTTATAGAAATGTTGATTTCAAAGTCATATTCTGTTAAAACTGATAGAAATATGAACTTTTTAAAAATTCTTTTAAACAAATTTTACACTTTTGATGATAATTTTAGTTTTATTAACACACAACTGAATGGTATTCAATATTTCAGACGATACATTACTAAGTGACCCAATGGCACACAACTGAATGGTATTCAATATTCCAGACGATACATTACTAAGTGACCCAATGGCACACCTCGGCAATGACGTTGAATTTTCAAACGTCAAAAACGATCGCTAGGCTGCCGCTAAAAATGTTTATGTTTATGGTTTAACCGGCGACAAATTTCATATTTTAAATTAGATCAAAATGAAAGACAATAACATAGAATTAAGGGCTTAAAACACAGTTTTAATGGTAATTTTTTTGTATAGAATTAGTTTATATTATAGAAAAAATGAGTACAAAAAGTTGCTAAATTGTGGCTTCAGAGCGAAAAACGCATTTTTACGCGATTTTGTGGTAGGTAATAAATTTTTGTTTTGCCTATAAGCGGCGCACTAAAGAGCACCGGTACCGATTTATTTAATATGACTTTAAACGTGAGACATCTTAGGGGGAAAATTTATGAAATATTAAAGAATGCTATTAGATATTGAAAACAGAACTACTTTCGACTTACGGGTGTTCGTTTTCGTGTTAGACGGAAAATAAAAATACAGAGAACGCTTTACGAAATAGTGTTCGCTACGACATGGCGTTCGCGAGGCGGTAACTTACTCTACTTGTAATATAAAAGTCTGGAAAACAAAAATATACTGTAATACTGATTTTTAAAAAAAATAATGTATGAAACTAAAGTAATGTAGAGAATTTAAAAATATAAAAACTACTATTTATAAAATCATAATTATTGAACTATTAATTTATTACATTTACATTTATGTATATTTATGTTTATTTAATTATCAAACCAGCAACGACTTCACATACTTTAATCCGTTTAATTCAGTGGCACGCCACTTGACTTCATTCCCTTAAATACAGGATATTATGAAAATTAATCGCTAGGTTTCTCTAGCCCCCATTAATAACTGAGTTACATTAAAATAAACTCATGTTTCTCTAGCCCCCAGTAATAACTAAGTTACATTAAAATAAACTCATGTTTCTCTAGCCCCCAGTAATAACTGAGTTACATTAAAATAAACTCATGTCACTGGTTAGGCTTTATTTGCTAATAAGAGTTTTCGAAACCTGTATACATCAGATAAGATAAATAGTTTATTTAATTAATCTTACCTTTAGTGCACACTTGACTAGATACTTAATGATGATTTTGTTTGATCTCTCGGTTTTTTGACTGCTCATAAAATTACACGACACCAAGTTAAAAGATTTCTTAAACTCTAGTCTCAAAAATTTGTCATAGGTACAGACTTGGCTCATTTTTTTTTCTTAGAAAGATTTGAATTACTGAATGCCTGAATTTCACACATTGCCTGTAATATATATTTATAATATGTATTTATAATTCACTAAAGCGAGATTTGCAAATGAGCATGACGAATGACCCTCGATGGGGTGGACAAATGTCTCGACACCAACAACGGTGCTTGCGTTCACTTGAGTTGTTCCTTTACAGAGTTACATGATATTTGTAGTGTAGTGGTTATCACGTCCACCTTACACGTGGAAGGTCCAGAGTTCAAGCCCCAGCGAAAAAATTATTATTTTTAATTTTTAAAGTTGTGTGTTTTTGCCCGTTCTTTGTCCCATTTTTTGCGAACATGGCTCACCACACATCCTGGCTCTTCCAATGGGACACCTACTTTGTTTATGTCTTCCCTCACCTCACCTCCTCCACTGGGACACCTACTTTGTTTATGTCTTCCCTCACCACACCTCCTCCACTGGGATACCTACTTTGTTTATGTCTTCCCTCACCTCACCTCCTCCACTGGGACACCTACTTTGTTTATGTCGTCCCTCACCTCACCTCCTCCACTGGGACACCTACTTTGTATATGTCTTCCCTCACCACACCTCCTCCACTGGGACACCTAATTTGAGTGTATAGAGTGTATGTGTGAGGCTGTCAGGAAGTCACAAAACAACGAATATTTCTGCATAAAGTGTATGTGTGAGGCTGTCATGACGTCACAAAACAACGAATATTTCTGCATAAAGTGTATGTGTGAGGCTGTCAGGACGTCACAAAACAACGAATATTTATGTATAAAGTGTATGTGTTAGGCTTTCAGGACGTCACAAAACAAAGAATATTTCTGGTTAAAGTGTATATGTGAGGATGTCAGGACGTCACAAAACAACGAATATTTCTGCATAAAGTGTATATAAGACGCTGTCAGGACGTCACAAAACAATTAATATTTCTGCATAAAGTGTATGTGTTAGGCTGTCAGGACGTCACAAAAAAAACGAATATTTCTGCATACAGTGTATGTGTGAGACTGTCAGGACGTCACAAAACAACGAACATTTCTGCATAAAGCCTTCTTCAGCCAATAAACCAAATCAACATCTAATAGCATTACGAATATCAAATAAAACTCAGCTGTAGTGTTATGTCCCGTTATCGATCAACCAGAGAATAAAAAAACAGTAGGCACTGGTAGTGCTATAAGGCACTGGTAGTCCTATAAGGCACTGGTAGTCCTATAAGGCACTGGTAGTCCTATAAGGCACTGGTAGTCCTATAAGGCACTTGTAGTCCTATAAGGCACTGGTAGTCCTATAAGGCACTGGTAGTCCTATAAGGCACTGGTAGTCCCAAAAGGCACTGATAGTCCCATAAGGCACTGATAGTCCTAAAAGGTACTGGTAGTCCTATAAGGCACTGGTAGTCCTATAAGGCACTGGTAGTCCTATATGACACTGGTAGTCATATAAGGCACAATTTCCGTCAATCTCTCCTGATCGTATGGAAGTGTGTAGGCTTGTGGTGCAAGCAAGGTAGGGATATATTTCCAGTGGTGGAATACTTTTTTTAAAATCATTTATATTAACTTGTGGTGTCTGTTTGAACCCTTGATTGCTTGCTTGATTGTCGGTCGCCAAAACTTTGGATCAATTTTTAACCTACTTCCTCGTAAGCTAGTGAGCTGAAATTTAGCAGGCAGTTTGGTGACGATGATAAAAACTATGTATCAAAATTTCAGATCGATCGCATGTACTGTAATTAAATTATTTAATTTTAGATAATTTTGATTTTCTATATGTATCAAATTAAACACGTTTTACGAGACGTAACTACAATATGTATTTTTGGATGGTCTTGCGCTGCGTATTATTATGATCATTCTTTTAGTTACGTCTCGTTCATAAAGGATTTATAGTGAAAAACTTGGTGTTTTTACGGGTTTTTGTTATTAAAATGTCTTTTTACACTCAATTTTAGGATACCGGCAAACAGTTATCTCTTCGTGTTCGGTTTTTTCATGAATAATCTTTTTTGCTGGGATGGCCAATCCTGTAGTACAGACAAAGCATGAGCAAGGAACCAATGGACTATTTAGTTAAAAGTTACAGTCTTCTTTTAGCTGCTAGCAATCATTTTTTTAAATGAACGCTGGCTGGGTAGGACCCCAGTTTGAATAGCAGCCAGGGGCGCCGTGCATCTCAATCCGTGAAGCCAGGGGCGCCATGCAGTCTTAATCCGTGCAGCCAGGGGCGCCGTGCAATTTTAATCCGTGCAGCCAGGGGCGCTGTGCAGTCTCAATCCGTGAAGCCAGGGGCGCCATGCAGTCTTAATCCGTGCAGCCAGGGGCGCCATGCAGTCTTAATCCGTGCAGCCAGGGGCGCCGTGCAATTTTAATCCGTGCAGCCAGGGCCGCCGTGCAGTCTCAATCCGTGAAGCCAGGGGCGCCATGCAGTCTTAATCCGTGCAGCCAGGGGCGCCATGCAGTCTTTATCCGTGCAGCCAGGGGCGCCATGCAGTCTTAATCCGTGCAGCCAGGGGCGCCATGCAGTCTTAATCCGTGCAGCCAGGGGCGCCATGCAGTCTTAATCCGTGCAGCCAGGGGCGCCATGCAGTCTTAATCCGTGCAGCCATGGGTGCCGTGCAATTTTAATCCGTGCAGCCAGGGGCGCCATGCAGTCTCAATCCGTGAAGCCAGGGGCGCCATGCAGTCTTAATCCGTGCAGCCAGGGGCGCCATTCAGTCTTAATCCGTGCAGCCAGGTGCGCCGTGCAATTTTAATCCGTGAAGCCAGGGGCACCGTGCAGTCTTAATCCGTGCAGCCAGGGGCGCCATGCAGTCTTAATCCGTGCAGCCAGGGGCGCCATGCAGTCTTAATCCGTGCAGCCAGGGGCGCCGTGCAATTTTAATCCGTGCAGCCAGGGGCGCCGTGCAGTCTCAATCCGTGAAGCCAGGGGCGCCATGCAGTCTTAATCCGTGCAGCCAGGGGCGCCATGCAGTCTTAATCCGTGCAGCCAGGGGCGCCATGCAGTCTTAATCCGTGCAGCCATTGGCGCCATGCAGTCTTAATCCGTGCAGCCAGGGGCGCCATGCAGTCTTAATCCGTGCAGCCAGGGGCGCCATGCAGTCTTAATCCGTGCAGCCATGGGCGCCGTGCAATTTTAATCCGTGCAGCCAGGGGCGCCATGCAGTCTCAATCCGTGAAGCCAAGGGCGCCATGCAGTCGTAATCCGTGCAGCCAGGGGCGCCTTGCAGTCTTAATCCGTGCAGCCAGGTGCGCCGTGCAAT